>JAHZMV010005404.1:0-24842 GCA_027743765.1 Coecobrya sp. COE2
GCAGAGATTTAAAAAAATATTCCTCTATTTTGGGACAGACTTTAGGTATGCGTTACTTTTTCAGTCATGGAAAGTGTTGACTCGGTTGTCTGTAGTCTGTCAGTTGTATGTGTGCGAAAGGAATAAAAAAATTGTAACTAGTATTATCATTGGCGTAGTTTCTCTGTGTGATGATGATGAGTCTCTCCAACTCTGTTTACATGATTCATTTCATCAGGATGATGACCATGGACCATGATCATGATACTTGTATTGTATACCTGCGTAGTTTTTATTATGCCTGGAGAAAAAAAGTGACAAAAGCGTATATGTGTCTATATGTATGTGTTGGGTAAACAAGTTTTATGACACCATTCATTCACCATTACTGTGACACAAACGCAATACCTCTTAATAATCAAAACGTGTGCTGTGATATTCTTTTGACTCTTCGGGCTTCTAATTTCAGTCGTTTTTCATCTCCTCGACTAGAGGAAGCTTTAAAGTTATTTATTTTGAAAATATTTTTTTATTATTGGATTTTCAATATCTCCCTTTTCAGTGTTCCACACCACCAGTGTTGTAAATGTGTAACTTACCTTATATGTATATTTTCAAAATGATATGTAGGAAGTTGACTTTTTATGGGTTATGTTTATGACGGCCACATTTTGGTTTGGGTAAATTGAATGAGGGTATTTTGTTGGCTTTAATAAACTACATAGCACAGACACACAGCATGAAATAAGGATCCATCTCATGGACTCATATAATATCATCTCCACCGAGATGAAGTGGTGGTATGTGTTTGCATGCGTCCATGCGTCCTGCCTTTTTGAAAATCCTTTGGTCACACAAAAAGGACGACGAGGATGATGTTCTTCTTCGCATCAAATTTCTAGTTAGTTAGATATACGAAGGTAGCAGCTGGTTCCATGGTTTGTTGTTTCGGTGACTTTGTTTGCTTAACGAAGCAAAAGGAAACGAATCAGGTATCTCTCTTCTCAGATTGGGAGCTGGAGCAGCTGGACAAACTCTACCATAAATGAGCAAAGGAAAGTGGAAAGGGGAAGATGAATAAGTCTTTAATTTACATTACACTTTTTCATATGAAGTAATAATATTAAATGCCGGTCACTGGTGCGTGCCCAATTTGTGTGTATGTGAAGCACTTTTATTTATCAATGCAATCACGATTCTGATAATCATGATTTGTTGAATTATGTCCAGCTATGTGGGATATATGGATAGCGTGAGGTTAATGACATTTTGTGATAGATCCCGAATCACAATCACATAATTTAACTAGATTTCATTGAAATATCATTAGTTCATCAATCCCATATGAATTTTTTTCATGCGCATACGATGGTCTATGTAGCAAGTAATAAAGCATTTGAGCGTTGATACCTTTAGTGTACTTGATATTATTCTTTGAAAAGAGCAAAAGTAAACAGAGAAGTCTGTTGAAAGATGATCTTAACTGATTACGTAATAACAAAATTTCATAATATGTATTTACATAATAAGCTATTATATAATGTTTTTGTGCTATTCCAAAGAAGGGTCTGTGTACATACTTATGATGTGCATAAGGCTGTAAGTAAGGGCCATAATGTGCAAAACGGAAGTGTTCACGTAACACCATCAACGCCGCCACCACAAAACATTATCCAAGCTCATACATCACAGGACACCAACAGCAGCAGTTTACATTCCACCCACCCATCCAGCAAGACTGCGCTACCGACTTTTTCTTCATTACATTTATTATATTGAGCCATTTATTATCTTCCCGTTTTCTTGCTCTTCTTCTTCGTCTACTCTCCCTCTTTCTCTATATCATTTCAAAGACATTACACACACATGATGATGAACACACATTGCATGAGTATTACATGCCACTTGTGTATATATGCTTGTATGAACGTTATGCACTTTACGTAAGTACAATATACACGTCTGCCTGGTCGGTCCGTCGGCCCTTTAAGGTTAAAAGCCTTTTATGTGGACTTTTATTCTTCATCCTCGTCGTCATGTGTATAAATAGCTGGCTGTACAAACAAAAAATAAAAAGAGAGAATAAAAGAAAAAAGAAGAATGTGCCCATCCAGCACACCAACAGAAGACAGAGAGAATGGAGCATTAACGCTTCTTTTTCTTAAGAAAAATCTTTCTTTTTATGTGTGTTTGTCTGTCCCTTTTTCATTCTTTCCTCCACCGTCATACCAAACAGGAAGGGAGTCATTATGCTGCTTTATTGGCTTTCGGCTCGTCTTAATGAAATTTTCCCTTGGCCTTGAGTCTTCTTCCCGGAGAGTTCTTTCTTTTCTCCATTATATACATACGTCTCACAGTCGCTTGGCCATTTGACGGTGAAAAAGGACGACAAATATTACTGTGCAGGCAAAAATACTGCCTGTGTCTGTGACTCTATCTGTCTGTAATATTGGGAAATTGTTTGTGCTCTCCACCAAAGCAGCCAGCCAGCAAAAGTGAAAGGGAAAATGAAGGAGAGAAAAAGGACAACGGTATTTTCTACTGCAGACATACATACATATTATTTTTTATCTGTTTTTTTCTAGCCACTCACTTTCCTTTGTAAAATTGTATCTTTGTTTTGCAAAGCTCTGCTGAATCTAGTGAGGCAGAGAAGTGGAGTCGTCATAAGATCATTACGATGGGGCAATTTCACCTTGTGTGTACAATAATGTCGTTCTTTTTCAAGTTTATTTTTATTTTCTGTTTTTCTGCTATGAGGAGAGAATACAACAACAACATCACGGGAAGTTGTTGGACGGGAAAATATTATTGCAAGGTTTCATAAGCCTTTTTTGATGTTCAAACCTCGATGCTTCAAAGGAAGGAAGGTTTTAAAGGCGTTTCCTCTTAAAAGTAAATACCTTTGTACGTAAGCGTAAACTTAGTATGAGTTTCTTTAAAGAAAAACCAATTTCACTTTTTGTTTGTGTCTTCTTGTATGTCGCTGAAAACTGAAGGAAAACATGGAATTAAATATTATTATTATTATTACCGCTAAAAGTGGGTCTCTTCTTTTTTGTCTCTAAAACGGTATTTACTGTCGCTTGTTGTTTGTTTTTTCTTGAAAGATGACAATAACTCGAACGGGAATCGATTTATTCGATTTTATTGAGAAACTTTTAGGTCATGTGCCTCAATCACCACTGTATGCACATTATGTGACATACCTTATCTTCAAGACTTTTTTTTATGTGGTGCTCCTCTCTGCTGTCAGTTTGAAGAGCCAGTGAAAAATATATCACTTCTGCCTTGCAGAAACGTGTAGAATCTTCATCTTGCATTCTACACAATTCGTATCATCATCGTTCTCCTTCTTGTCAGTTGATTTATGTCAAGAAAGCATTGAATTGTTGTTGTATGTGAGCATGCTTTAAACTAGTATGTACCATATTTGGTGATGTGATTGAGTTATTGCAATAGTGAATCGATGTGTGTGTGTTAGTGTGCAAAGTTTAAAGGCACTGAAGAGAACATGTCAAAATAATAATATTAATAATAATATTAATGCCCTTCTTTCAACGTTGTTGTGTCATTCGTATAGCAATCGATTATTATGTCGGTTTAGTTCTAAACGCATCAGTGCAAGCTTTCTTTCTCGTCCTCCTCTTCACATAATGTATACTCTTCATCACTTTTTATTATTGTACTTTTTTGGAAGATTTCTTGGTCTAGGACTAGGCCTTGTGATGAGGGCGGTATAGTTGTAACAGTACCATATTCACTGTTCTCAAATGCTGGGAATGGGGATGAATCTCACTCTCACTGTATCTACGACGAGGGAGTAGCTTGGAAAAAGTAGATTTTTTTTCAATAAGAATAAAGTTTACTAGATGCAATCAATCACAAACAGAAAGGCTCTTCATGCTATGATGATACTATATGCCTTGAAGCTGCAGCCGGCACACGTACATAATTTACACGCCATACTTTGCTCCAGATAAATCTTGTAAAATTTGGCACAATTTTGGCGGAAGCGTCGGAAAATACAGCGTAGACTTTTATATTTTGAAGAATTTACAACAATTTTATTGATGCTGGTCACATATTGACATGATAAAAGTATGAGTATGTATGTATATACGTTCTCATCTCAACTACGAGTCGAATATCACTAAACATCTACTTTTTGAAGTGGTAATGAAGGTCAGCATAAACTTTTCTCGTCTTTTTTCATACACTTTTGAGGCAAAAAATAAATGTGGCACAACAACAATAAGAGGAGCAAGTAAGTTGTTTATTGTTATAGTGCTGTAAATGGGTGATCATCAATGTTGAACCCGGTTACTTTTTGCAATTTATCATCAGCTTTCAATGAAGTTGATGAGTATTTGACCATACTACTATTACTAGACTACTGACCATTTTCTTTCAAACTCGCCGTTTCTTCTCTTCTTTCGTGTGGGTGTCAGTAGTGTAGCTAGTTGTGTCAGGGTGTAAAGAGGAAAATGTGGTGATTTGTGGGGAGGATGGTCATGTTTGCTCGTGTTTCTTTCTAAAGCAGTTTCTGAGCAAAAATGTTCTAAAATATGTGTGTAGGTATATAGACAAGCTTGTATGCTCAAGTGAAATCTTAAAAACTCTTGTTTTTCTCTGTTGTATTTTTGCGGAGAGATTTAAAAAAGATACGAAGGGATGCTGTATAGTGAAGAGGATTTTAGTGAGCAGAAAATTGATATTAGAGTTGTGTCGTGGAGTTTGTACGTGCATGTCATGGCGTGCCACATTGCCGCCTCCGCGTCCGCATAATAATGTCACTCCAATATAACAACAGCAGCAGGAAAAAGAGAAAATGCCTAATAATAATGTCATTATTATCCGGCTCAATATTGCTCAAGCTTAGGAGATAGATATAAAGTGAGGAAGAGAGACAGAGAGAGGTGGGGGAAGTTTGGTATCAAGATTTGTAATAAATTATCCTGTCAATTTTTTTAAATGAGAAAACTTTAATTCTTCGAACGAAACATCATGTTTGATTTATATCTTGAGTGAGAGGGAGATGAGAGAAATGAGAACAGAATCGTTTTTGATGTATCTCTTGTCGGTATATAGCCAACCACGTAGGCAAGGTAAGAGAACATGTCGTTTATTTTTTATATTTTTCAATTGACAGCAGAACAGCATTAGAGCAAACCTTGCCAATATATCGACAGTGAAGGAGATGAAGATGATCATGATTTAGTTGTTTGATTGACACGCAGGAAACATTTGCCATTTCATCATGATTTTTTCATCGTGTTCATGAAGGCGATCAAGGTCTACCTACTTAAATACATACATAATTAAATACACATTTTATGCTCTCAATGGCATCAATATTGGATGAGAAACAGGGTTCACTCACCGGATGAGATGTGTGTAATGCACTTTATATGCGAACTTTTAAAACATGACAAGATGAAATGAACCAGAAAAAAAGAACAAATGCCAATAATTTTAAATCCCTTTTAATACCATTCTTTTCTTTGTTTAATCTACTCTATTGAGTTATAAAGGCGCATGCGAGCTTAATACCACTTTATGGAATTGCATATAGAGTGCTGGCTCACAGGAAACGTCCATCGAAATTAAGAAATAATCTCACACAAGAATGTAAATCATTTGCGCATTTACTTTAGAGATACGATCTAAAGTAAATAAGTATAAGCAAAAGGATAAAAAAAATCGGGGAAACATTATTCGCTCTTCTTGAGAGATTTGCATCTTCTCTCTAACTCTTCTGCAAAAAAATGTAAGGTACTATAATAATCGCTCTCTTCCATATTTGTACTGGTAGGTGTATATATGTGCATACAATTTCCCCCCTCCTCCTTTACCTTACTTTTATTCTCTACTATGCACATTCTGCATTACTTCTTCTCCTACACACATTACACAAAACGACTTCCACTACTGCCATTATTTTTGTTATTATTATTGTTGTTGTTACTTTTTCCTCGGAAAAAAAGATTCTTATCTTTCTGCCTACTTAAGTGAGCACATAGGCATATCAACTTCCCAGCATGCTTTTGTTTCATCCTTTTTTTCTACAATTGCCGAGGAGGCTGGTTGGTAGAAGTAGTGGTGTTCTGGTTAGTTATGTTTGCACAGGATGGGAATAATAAGGTCACGTACCACTATTCATGACCATCACCATCAACAAACAGCAACAACCGCTACAAACATCAGCGTTCCCATCATCATGGAGAGCAGCACACAGAAAATGCAGTTCAACGGCAGCGGTGTGTGTGGTAGCAGGCTATTTAGAAGAGAAACTCAATTTGCAATGATGCTCTCTCACTCTTCTTCTCCTCACTACTGAACCAGTGCACTACATTTTTCCCACACATATACAGATAGACAAAGTGGTGGTAAAATGGGATAGCAAGTTGACGTGAAACCTATAATATTGTTCTTCGACTCTATCGAACCACCACAAGATTCACTTTCTCTTCACTGGGCTGTGTATCCAGTTTCAAACTTTCCATTTTCTAAAGTGCTCCATCAATGAAGCTACTTTTGTGTACATTTTGCGTTCTCTCTTCTCTGCTTTCTCAAGGAGAGTATCGGCTTCTTCATCGCTATTCTCCGTTTTTTGTTTGCTATGCATAGTGAGCAAATAAAATATTTTTTTTTATCTTTTCAGACTCCTCCAGCACCATCACTTCTCCAGTGTTGTTCTGGAGGATGATGATAACGCATGTACCGTTTTGTGTGTTTTAAATGGAAATGTGTGTAGGAAGAATACAAAACTGTTCCTTATGTTCTCTTTATCCTCCTACTCTTTCCTTCTTCCCTTCTAAGAAGGAAAGAAAGGCTTGCAAATAAGTTTGCAAAATGTAGGGAACATGAGAATAATGTAATAAAGTTAAGAAGACAGAAAAGCAGCTTCTCTTTTTTTCATCTTTTATTCCATGGCAGCTTACATGGTTCATATTATTGACTTTTTTGCGGTGGCCGTGGTAGCATGCGATGTTGTTGGTGACGATGATAAGCAAATAAGGGCAGAAATTGACAAGGCACGGCAAGGGCATCCACAACAATAAAAAATGCTGGTCGATATATAACATTTTGTATGAAAAGTCAACAATAATACACTGCTCCACTCCATTCCACGACCGCTCTCGATAATATTGAATCTTCTCTCTCTCTCTTTCTCTAACTGAACACTTGTGCTGTTGCACACTCAATCTAGCCCACTTCACCCCATATACGCAAAACGTGAAGGACTCTATTATTATTTGGTGTGCTCACTCAAGTATCCTTATGTTTGCTCTCTCTCTCTCTCAACTCAATCTCAATTCTAGCAGGACGCCCAAACAAAGAAGAATTTTCTTCCTTAAAATTCATTAATACGTCTCCAGTCTCCTTGGAGTCTTTACTCCAGTACTCCACTTATTCTCTACTGGCATGGAGATGGTGCATTATTTAGCTTGAGGTTTGGAGAGGTAGAGAACCCGCCTCTTCGCAGGAACAAAGGGATCTTCTTGGGCAACTAGGCAGCAGCATCATCATCATCATCAAATGAAAGTACCTATTCTTAATAGACACAATATTAACTTTAATGTATGTACATATAACGTGTAAGGTACATAAGGTATGCAATCCTGGTATTACATATATATCTATTAATTCCTTACCGCTACTACCGCCACCACCACCAGAGTCTCTGTCCTCCGTAATCAATTTAGCCATGAGTGGATGAGCATCATCTTGCTTGCTCTTCTACTTATTCTCCTTCCTTCCTTGTCCTTACCATTATTAAATTTCCTTTTCGCAAGATTTTTTTTGCCTACTTGGTGCTGCGAAAAAAATAAATCTACTCTATTCTCTCTCACTGATTTAATTAACAACATAAAAAGAGGACTAGTAATATCAGTAGTAGTTCTTAAAATGACTTTTGTATAAAGAAGCTATATATAGCGTCATAGTCTCCTCCTTCCCATCATCGTATCATCTTTTGCAGATTTCTTTTGTATTCAGAGCGAGCAGAGAAAGTGCTCACCGGGGAAGGAGTAAAAAAAGGAGCAGTAAACTTTCTTTCCCTTTTCCCTCCTTCCGTTTTTATCCTATCACTTCAGGAATTTCCAAGATATTGTCCTGTTGTCCTCTTCACAATCTCTCTGATTATGATGATTGTGATGATACCATGGCGTACATATCTACCTATCTATCTCTACCCATTCCTCTGCTGCTGTTGGCATAACAACCACGCATCACGCTGGCCATACTTACAGTGAAGGAGACAGGATGATATAAGTAGTCAAACTTATTAAACGACGATAAGAGATAAGGAAAAAAGTTTTGCAGGAGAGGTAGAGAAGTAGGACCACCTCGTTTGTAAGTAGGTTTTTTATTGTGTCAGAGTGTTTCTGTGAGTCTATATACAAAACCAGTAGGGATGTGAACGTGTACCTTACTTTCATTTCATATCTAAACTCCTATCCGCCAGATAAGTTTGTTGTGGAGATGTCGTCCTCCTCGTCAATGAGCAAGCTTCTCATTCCATCTGTCTCACAGAAAACTATGCGAAAAGACATAGTTCTGGACCACTATACTAAACACAACAGGGCATAAGGTATATAAAAATAGGAGGAGAGTAGAAGAAAGAAAAAAATAAATTTTTATATTCTGTGTGTTCCTTGAACATCCGCAGCAACCATTCTATTCCTTCTTCTAAGAAAAGAAGCACTTTTCTTTATTTTTCACTCCCTTGTTCGTCCCAATGTATTTCCTCCTCTTTTTTCGCCTTCTATTCATTTTTACACATTTTTTCGACAATATAATGTGCTCAACAATAGAAAAGCTGAGAGTGAGTTTGGAGCAATACTAATAAGATCAGTAAAATGGCATACCTATATGTATATATGGTGAGCTGCTAATACGCATTTTGTAACTCAAGCAGAAGAGAAAAACAAGCGACACATAAGTGAAGTTAGGAAGAAGAAGAAAAAGAACAAAAAACATGCTTTTGTTGTTGTATGTGTGGATGTTGGGAAATAAGTAAGAAAAATCGAAGAGAAGTCGAAGAAAAAAGGAAGTGAGGCACAAAATTATGTGTACAGATTTTTATATATTGCGTGTATCGTACACAAGTATATATGGATGTTTGCAAGTTTTGTACAAATGGTAGAAAACCGTGACGATGGTTGTTGTTGATGATGATGACGGTAAGAATGGAAGAAGAAAAAGAAGGAAGGAAGCAAAAAAAGGGATTTTTTTGGGTCCAGAAACTAAACAAGTAGCAAAATACAATCAGACAGAATACACACAACAGATGCAACTTACAAGTACAACTTGAAGCAAAAAAATGATAAAAAAACAGAGATTTTTGTGACAATATTTTGCAGTCCTACGGAGTTTGCCGGGTTTTATTGGCATTAAGGAAACTCCTTTGCAGTTAGTTTCGTAGTGACAGCGTGGCAATAATAGTAAATACTAAAAAAATAGTACTACTCACAGTATACAATATTTTGCTGTGAGATGAAACTGTAAGATAGATGTATTATTTATTCTACCATTTTCAGAATCATTCTTTATCTCTGACAATAATTTGTTTGATGAAGTATTTATGTTACTGCATGTGGTGGTGAATTACAGAACAAGTATATATATTTTTTAGTTGTGCAGTAAGTGGTTTGGTTGGCGGTTACACACAGACTGCATTTTATAGTCACACAGCAGCACTGTACATAATGGCGTGTTATTAGTCATAACTTTTGAAATGATGGGAGAGTTCACAGATGCAATGGAAAAAATGGTGACAGTACGATATGTGATTCATATGCATGAATGTCCTTTCCGAGAAAGGCTCTTTCATGTTTCCTCTGTCTGACTGAAGATAAGATATTCTTGACCCTTATAAGTGGAATCCACATGAATTCCTATTTTTGGAATGCATGTAGTACACGAAAAGATTCACATATATTTTTTTTCTCTCAAAGAATGTCAAGTAACCGGTTAGTTTGTATAATGGTCTGTGTAAGAAACCTTGAGTACTTTTGAGTATGTAGGCAAGTACATAATATAATGGTCATGTAAATTATTCCCTTTTGGGGCTCCCTTATTGAAAAATATGCACTTGTAGGGTTTATAGAGAGGTGATGGTAATTCCAGTGCTTTTGTGGTACTTCTCGCACATTGCATATGCCTTTCTCAATGACCCTTGTTGATTGTTGTCTTGTTGTTCAAGCGAATATCTTCCCATTTTCAGAGAATTCCCAAACCAGTGGCACTGCACTGCAGTGATACTTAAACCTCCTTATGAATGAGAATGAATGAATGATCAGGGTGCCTTGTGCCTTTACATTCATATTATAGACTTGGTGATCCGCTTAAAATTTACTATTCAATGGACTACTCACTCCTTTTCGAGCCCTCTTTCTCTCTCTCGAAACCTTCTTGGGTCCTTTTTTCCTTCGGTTTAAGTCAACCCCAATAATCATACATTTTTCCAGATTGTTGAACCTTCTCTCTTTCTGCCTGTATGTCAAACAGCAAACCACTGGTTCGTTCAGTGCCACTTGAGCATGTACATGGCATGGCTGTAGGACACTACAGTAATCATGACGATGAGTCCATAATATGTTACTAAAGGAGGAGGAACTCTCTTGGCTCTACCACACGATCTCTACGACATCACAACTCGAAAAAGCAAACTTGTTCGCTTACTTACTTTTTTTTCTTTTGCAACTTACATCCCTTTTTTGCCTGAAAAATGTCAAAATGTATAAGTGCGTGTGCTTTATTTAAATGACACTTTTATTGTACTCTCTGGTTATGTGCGTGTACATACGGCATCACTGCAGTAGTTGTAGTAACAGTTAGTGTTTTTTAAAGGCAAAAAATCACCAGACTAACAAGAAATCTTTAGCAAAAAAAGAGAAAATAAAAAAAATCCTGTAAAATGTACGGTTTCTGTTTTTACATTAAAAATTTCCACATTTTTTCCCGTCCTTTTTTTGCCCTATCTACTGTCATGTCATCCTGTATTAATGGCGCTGGTGGGAATATTACGTTAAATTTTTTTCTGTATCTCTCGAAACTTTTGCCGTTTTGAATCCAAAAAACAACTGGATTTTGATCCTCTTTTTTTTTAAAAAAAAAGAGAACCTAAACCATTTACTCGTCATCCTGACTGATACTACAATTTACATAATATTAAGTACTATATAAAATGCACGTCTATTTATACATATACATAAGAAGTGGTGGTTGTATTATGTGTTTTCTCTGGATGTAAACAAATGACAAAATAATGATGCATGTAATGTTATGTAATAATGGTGGAGTGTTGAAATGTCAAATAAGGCAAGGAAAGATTCCATTTCCCAAAATATTTAGTTTTTTTTCGTACTTTTACCGTTTTATTCTCCCTTTTTTATCTCTCGTTTTCTTATTCTTCTTTAAAATTGTGTACATTTCCGTTACACAACCCAGCAGCCAGGAGCAAGTCTTGTTTCATGAATTTGCATGTAAAGTTATTTCAGACTCCAGCTAGACTCTATGATATCATTTACAAATATTGTTTGCTATATAAGCAGTAATACATTTCAATCAAACTGCATAATGTGCATGCTGCCACTTCGGTATAATGATTATTTCACGACATACTGTTGTAAGTATTATACAAAGCAACCATAATAGCCCAACAGCAGCAGATGCTAAAAGACAATGCAAATAGATTTTTAAGTCATTTGTGCCCATACAAATTTCTCGTGTTGATACGAATTTATGTAATCTAAACAGAACAAAACTCACTTGAAACTTTGTTTGTTGCATTTAAGCAAATAGATTCTCTCTTTCAAGAATAACTACTAACTTTACTTTGTAGTCTCGTCTCTCATCTCAACTCAGCATACTTGCGCATTCCTTTCTTTCTTCTGTTATAAGCCACCATGCTAATGTTCCACAAGAATTGAACTTGAATATTTGCTTCTGGCTATGTACATAGGATACAAAAAAAGTATATAGTGTGATATTTGTTGATTGCGTGCATGCATGTACTCACGTGTGTATGTATGAAACTCTTTCGGTCCTCTTCATCTTCGTCGTCGTCGTCAGCATCATCATCATCAACTTTGGCTGCTGGCGTGGCATTTTAGATTGCCTGAAAAAGTGGTTCTTCTTCTTCTTCCGTAACTTTGAAATTTGTTTCTGTAAAAAGACAAATCTCCGTTTTAAAGAAAGGAAAGAGAGAAGAGAGCAGAGAAAAAAAGTAAGAGATGAGATGGATGATGGCTGTTGGTTTGTACCCACAACAAATGAGTCAAATGGGAGATGAACAACAACTAAACAAAGTGAACAATGCTTTTAAATTTTGTAAGAAAAATACATGCACATATATGAGATGAAGTAAAGTGATATAGAACCTTTCTCTCTCTCTCTCTCTTTCTTTCGTCCTCTTATCTATTTAGACACGCAAGTGATTTAATACACTACTATTGCCACTGTCTAAATACGAAGCCTAACAACAGAAACAACAATGCTTAAATATACAAATGAATTTGCGTGATGGCTTGTGTAATTTATGAATGAGTCATGATGACAGTATTCTTGTTAGCGAATGAAGAAGATAGCTATATAGTAGCTGGTTGTTGAAAGAGAAAAAAATACCAAGAACAAGAATCCCTGTCTTGTACTCTACTAAATATTGTTACTGTTAAAATGCATATACATACATTAAAGGCTTAAAACCGGGAAATATGCATACACGTATTGTAGTAACTGCAGTATAGTACAAACACGCAAGAAAAATACGGATGGAAGATATAAAAAATGCTGAAATGATTTTTTTTCTGCAACAAGAAGGCGTTTTTGCCCTGGTTCTCACACGGCAACTTTATATTTTTCAATAAGAACGTCAACGACTTGTATGTATATGCAGTAAAGCTTTGTTGTTTGGTGCATTCATAGAAATGGAGAGTCCATCTATTAAACTGGTTGACTGTCCGCTTTCTATATGAAATATGTACTACCACACCAAACAAACCACCATTACTACACAGAGTGGTTGTATTGTATTCATAGATTTATACGTAGTAATTCTCTGCATGTAAATGTAAAAACACAAGTAAAATATGTTGGCGGTGTGGAGAGCAAGGTCTCTGTAGTCTCTATTCAGAGAAGGAAAAGACTGAACAAAAAGGTCTTTCATTATCTGCAATAGCGACGCTTGCTATCCCACTTTTTCATGTACTAACACAAGAGTACGTATCTTTTTTTTGTCCATGATACGGTTTAAGCCAGTGACAATGCCACTGCAGCACTCTCTTTAGTCAGTCGTATCAGCAGAGTGTAATAAAGTCTGCCGATAATAGAAATTCATATAGGTAATGTGAGTGCTGCTACACAACCAAACAGCGAGAGAATACTAAATATACATTCTTCATTTTTTTCTCCTGTTCTTTCCTTCGTTCATTTCTGGTTTGATCTGGCGTAACATCCGTCGTAAATGAATCATCAGGATGTCTCTCTACTTTAACAACGTACATGTATGCAGTAGAACTAGTAATGTAATAGTTTTGTAATTTTCTGTGAATTCCTCACTTTTTTTATGGATTTCTTGGATTTGCTCCTCCAGTAGTTTTAGTTCTCGGCTCTGGCGGAAGCAGTCATCCATTTCTATCTGCGACATACGATATTTTGTACAGAGATACTTTGTACGGTTGTCGGTACACTGATATACTTGGTAGCATATTACCTTACATATATATCATGATGATCCACAATGGTGATGTTGTTGATGATGATCATCATGAGTTGTAAAATTGTAGCAGCGTTTCTCTTCCCTTTTGCAATTGTCTTGTGTTTTCCCGTCTCTGCTTACAACTTCGCACAGAAGAAGAAGAACACGAGTAAGTAATAAGAAAAACGGCGTGTTCTACAAAAAAACAAGTAAGATAAGCAGCAGGAAGATACAAGACAGGAAAAAGAACTGAAGACGGCCTCAAGCATTGTTTTAGTTTTTTATGCCTAACATGTATACAGTTTTGCTTGGTAGTCATCTCATCTCACAATCCGTTGCAAAGCAGCCAGACACGACGGCGAGTAAAACACGCTGATTTTTTCCCTCTCGTGTCTCGTGTGGTTCTATTATGTTTAGGTATGTTATGTCTGTGTCATAGTCATGATGATATTATGTACTTGTTGTAGTTGTAGTAGTAGTTACTTTACAGTGGAAACAACCACTACTACCACCAGAACCAGTGCACTTACTTTAGGCATCCACCAAAGTAAATCTCGTTTAGTAAAAAAACCGAAAAAAGATATACATATCTAGCAAAAGTAATGTTGTGTGCAAAGGAAAGTAGTACTCTGCAAAGCTTTCCATTTTTTCTACTTTTTCAAGAATATATTTGATTTGATGCAACATAGTGAAAAAAGAGACGGAGAGAGAGAGAGAGAGAGAAATGGAGAGGCCATACCACTGCTGCTACTGCAACCATTTGTTTTCTACTTTGTTTTTTTTTGATTCCTTCGCCTTTTCCACAAAATTTCATGTTGCATTATGTACACTGTTTTTTCACTATTGCTGCTCTCTTGCTGCTACTAAGACTACGGATATATAGGAAAGGAAGACATGAACTCAAAAGGCATGTAACTTTTGCTATTTTCAACACCAAAATTTTTGTACCCGTACATATTTTCTTTGGTTATTTTCCTTGATGAAAAAAATTGGAAGGAAAAGTAAAATAAAAAGCTCATCTTTGTCTGTATTCATAAAATAACGAGATCTCTCTACCTGCCGCCACCAGGTTCGCTTTATTTCCCTCATTCAAAAAGTACGTCGTACGATGAAGTAACATTACGCGTTTATTTTAGATGATCATGATGATGATGGTGGTGATGGTGATGGCTTTTCTTTCTATTTGGGTTTCTCCCCGGAAAAAAAGTTACATGCTTCAAGGATGATAGTGGTAGTAGCCTTATTCTAAAAAACTACCAAACACAACTACTATGTATACTAGAATGACTAGGACGGTAATAATTTTTGTGGGAAACAGACAGCCTGTGTGCCTATTTTTCTTTCACTGCTGCTGCTGCTGCTGCTGCAATACTGGCAGAATTCTGTAAAGTTGAATAAAGGAGTAAAAATGACGGAGGAGGTGGTGCAGCAAAATACAGGGACTCTGGATACCGGTATCCGGTTCAATTCTTCATTTTTCCCATGTGTTCAGTTCCCGGTGCAAGTAAAAATGCAACCATCAAAAAAACATCACTTAAGAGTTTGGATATATTGTGCCGGGGAGTTTTATTCTGGAATTGCATTTTTTACAAAAAAAATATCCTGATATTGATGATCGTGGTGGCAAGGCTTGGTGTAAGTAAAGTTATATTCGAGTGCACGTTATCGTTTTCCCTAAAGCTTTTTCCTTCTCTCGGAGCCAAAAGTAAGAAGTAAATGTTGTATGATTTTCACGTATGATGTGAGAGTGAGACCTCTAGACAAGTGATGTGAGAGGGTGGAAGGGAGGGAGAGAAAAAAAGGTTCGAGGGAAACCTTTCAAAAAACCTTACATCATCAGCATCGTGTGTCCTTTCTCTTTTTCCCTTTTTCACAGTAGTACTAGCTGACTGGTATTTAGTTGTAGGCTTAGGTTGTTAAGAGCTGAGGCTTTTTCCCCTGCTTCTTGTTTAATGCTGGTGTTGGATACAACAAATTTCTGTACAACTTCCAGAGACTCATTTCTCTAGCAGTAACATATTAGGTATATGTTACTGTTACTGCGGCGTTTGCATTGGTGGCAATGCAGAAGAGTGGTGATACTTTCCAAAAGGAAAACGGAAAGTATTTCCCACCACATCTCGGGAGAGAAACCCAAGTAAAATGCACATACACACAAAATCATTTCTACTAGTACACGCGCATGCAGTTATAGTCATGGTTTTTCCAAGGACAACATAAAATGAGGAATAGTATAGCGTGCGTTCTGATGGACACGAAGGCTTTTTTTCTTGGTTGGGTTCTTCCGCCGCTGGAGAAACAAAAATATCAACCCAAGTTTTCAAAAAGAAATCTTGATGGTTTCCTCATTTTATTCGTCCCTTTTCTGCCAGACTCTGGCATAGCTTTTAAAAATGGTCTTTTAGCATGTTTCTCCAAACACGTCGTCTCGTCGAGTCAAAAGTATTAAGGGAAAATGACTGGAATGTGAAAAAAGGATCGCTGTAGTCGTCGTCGTGCTGCGCTTTTTTATACTAAAGTGGTATCAATATGGAACAATATTGTTATTATGATTATTTGTTGGTAGTAACAACAGCAGCTGGAGCTCTTCTAAACTGACTGTATATACTATGTATATAGTATATACAGTGACAGGGCAGCCAAATGCGTACTTATTTTCCTAATGTACACGAATATAAAGTAAAAGTCCACCCGTAACTGTTCCTCGAGCAGAAGCAGTTGTTATTGTCGTGCGTGTGGTGGTGTGAAAGTGAAAGCATGTATGAAATAATAATAATAGTTATGGAGTATGTAATATAATGTAATGAATGAGAGTGGGCTCAACAAAGAGAAGCACGTTCCATTATTTCTCCTCCACGCCGCCGCCATGCTAATATCACCAAACTATATTTCCCACTGACTCTTGCTCCATGTTAGGTTGTATTAACTCGTATTATTTTTTAGATGATGGTATGTGTGTATGAGTAGAGTGAGAGTGAGAATGAGTTTTTAGTCCGTCTCCTTCCTATATCCACACATAGAACAACTTGTGCTGTAATAATACACTTAACTAGAATAATAATAAACACTGCGTACTTACTGCTGCGTGAGATGATGATGACGGCGATCATGAGGTTGGCGAGTAGTAGAAAGAAACAGCAATGTAGTCACTGGCAAATGTGCGTTTGTGTCTGGAAAGCTTGTAAGTAAAGTAAACTGCGAACTCTCTCTGTTTGCCTTGTACATATATTTTAATGCGCAGGTATACATTTATATTGCGATTAGATAGGGCTTATAATATTCCAGAGGGACGAATGTGTTGTTATTATCACTATAACAATGCGTATCATTCATTTCATTACGGCTATATATTTATATTGCCAAGGTGGCTAGACAGGAGAAGGGGATGAGGAAACCTTATAACTTTTATATATGTCTAAAGCAGGTAATAAATGTATGATGACGATGTGTATGTGTGATGTGAGGGGGAGGAAAATATTAAGGTTTCATATTTGCTGTGGAAACATGCTTGCTGGTCTCTCCTCTCCGGCTATAATACAATATATTTTTTTCTCCTGGTAATTTGTTGTTGCTGCTGTCGTTCTGCCTGATATAACCATGAAGGTGTGTGATATTGATGATCATGGCTATTGTAGAGTTGGAGTTTTGGTGTGTGCCCTTATTGCAACACACAGGTCGGTCGTCATTGTTACCTTGCCAGTCGACGATATACTACTTTTTTTCTTTGATATGAAATGAAATCACCCATGCACGTTTATAATATTATTATGTAGCAGCAAACCAAGTTGTTGATACAGAGATATGAGAGCGGACAAAAGGAATGCAGAAGTGGCAAGTCAAAATAAAAGAACAGCAGAAAAAAAGTATATTGTGTATACCAGAATAAGAGGAATGACCATGTCAGGCTTAACGTTAGGATTTTTTTGGGAGACAGAAAGAGAAAAAAACCGGAGTGAGTGAAGAATAAGAATAAGTAAGTTTGTTAGCTTTATATAGGCAATATATATGTGTTATGATAGCTGTACTAGTATTGCAATGTAGTAAGCAAAGTAATAAGATGAAAGAGCAAGTTGAGCGAGTGGTTTGGCTTTGTTGCTGCTAGAGAGAATGTACGTACGTACAAGAAATTTTTAGTGCGAGTTGAGTGAATGCAATGCAGTGCGTGCGAAGAAGATTCTTTCCATGTGATGATGTGAGTTCACTTGAGCAGACTTGAGAGCAGCAATTCTCTGTCTATTTTCTAGAGAGACAGAGAATGTGTGTAGAGGAATGAAATCTTACGTGTAATTCCTTTTTCTGCGGAGGAGATCCTTGAAGCTGGCTTAGTTGCATTGTGATTGTCGGCAGGGATGGTGGTAGTCTTAGTGAGTGTGTGGTTGGTGGTAGAGGAATCATATATATATAATGATGATGATGACTGCGCGATGATATTACTAACTGCTGGGTGCTAGCTGCTGCTACAGCGCTTTCTTGTTTCTCTCTCTAGTTATCTTGTTCTTTCACAAGACAAACTTTATATCTAAATGGTAGTAATAGCAGGGTGTTTGGTCGAAGTGCGGTGCTATAGCATGTACTACGATCATCAAAAGCAAAGTAAACACACAGGTCTGCCTGTTTTTCCATTCTCATCTGCCGAACCAGCATCAATTTTATCTGTAAGAAAAAGGCCGAAACTAGCAAGGAGCAGCAGCAGCATCAAACAGTTCAAGCCAACAAACTTGATTAGATTACTTATTAGTAGACGGAGAGAGAAAGAGAGGCAGGGAAGATGGCGTCAAGGAACAAGAGCTCTCTTTTTCCAATTCATACATATATTATAGTCATCATTCAATTTTAGAGAAGGCTCATTATTATTATTGTTATTATTACTACTTCTTCTTTTAAGAGTTTAAAACGAAAGGAGATGAACAAGAAGAAGAAGAAGAGCAAGAACAACAACTAAAACAGTAAAGCCTATCATCGTGTTCAATAATCCCTTTTCGCTGTTGTTGCCTCATTTTCCCCTTTCCACCTTCTCACTTTGACTGCCTCTATCTCTCTCTCTCCCCGTTCATTTGTCTTGAGCTGGTTTGGTGTTGCCAAAGATTTTTGCCAATTGCCACATTCCATGAATATCATCACTTCTCTCTCCCTCTCTGCCTGGCAGTTTTGGCATACAAACCATTACAACGTCAAGCCACTAAACAACACACACATACATACACACACACGCAGGCAAAGTTTTTGAAGCAAAATTTAATTGAACACAAACAGAAGACGAAATGAAGGAATTGTGCAAGTGTGTGTGTGTGTGAGCTTTTATATCTCTTTTGAATGTGCGTACTGTTGTTGACAATGACACGTTTGGTGTGAGCTGTTAAAAAAAATCTTGGTTCCTTCTTCACTTTTCCTCCGCTTCTCATGACTGAACTCGTATTCTGGCGTAACATGAGCTGTGAAAAAACAAAACAAAAAATATATATCTGTCTTGTTGTTGTTGAGGATGTTGCATGTGATGTTGGATGTTATTTGAATGTGATCCCTTCTTGTTCTACTCCTCCTTCCCCGTCGTCGTTTCTCTCACAATGGCAATTTTCAACTAAAACGGGATAATAATAATAAAACTGTGCGTCTGTCTATCATGCAAAACTTCAAGACTCGACATAACGCCAGAAAGGGCAATGACAACACAGAGAAACACTAACAATTATCGCCAATCTCTTTTCTGTCTCTGTGCACATTGCTATATTGTTAGTGCCAATACTTCTGTGAAAAGATAAATACTTTTTGGAAACGACAATACAGAAAAAAATCTCTGAGGGGAAAAAGCTCTCTGGATTTTTCACGAGCGTCTGAGAGACAAAAACGATATTTGCTCGTTTCCCTGCCTAATATCCATATTATTACATCACTTACGTGACTATTTTATATGCTGTTGCTATTGCAGGAATTATGTAAACATTTACTTTTTTTCTGCTGAAAAAACAGTGAAGAGAGGAATAAATGATAAGCTGTGTAGTAGAAAGCAGATCAAATGTTCAGAAAAGACAACAACTGGCAGGGAAAAAGGCAAGAAGTGTCATGATTACTACTACAACTGCCATGTATATTGCTTTCGAGAGAGAAACCTTACAGTATTATTTTGAAATTCTTTGTTGCAAAGAAGCGAGAAAGGGGAGTGTGTGGCGGCGGAGAAGTGATAAAGGCTCTTTTACTCTTCTACACTTTTTTGCACTCTGGCTGCTTTTGTCCATGTTTTCTGGATATAAAAGCAAGCAAAAAATAGACCGAAAAAGAGAGGGAGAGGAGCAGCAAATAGTTTATAACTTAAGCAAATATTATACATGCACCCATGCATTTACATACATTGACGTTTGTTGGTGGGAAGGGGTTAAAAGGGAACATTTATTCTATGTACATTCATATATGAACCGACTATATTATTATTATGGCTTTGTCTTGTTCATTCTACTTTTAGCTGAAAAGCTATAAAGTGAACAACGCCACTCAATACTCTTAAAAGAACAAAAACTCCTCCAGGAGGAGAAGAAGCCTGTATACGAGCACAATCACGTTTATCAGCACTATCGTCATCTTTATCGCGCTCCAGACAACATTTTTTTGTCTTCTTTTTTGCCATATGTTCATAACTTTCCAGAGAAAGAGGAATAAAAGGCCAGGCAGGCAACAACAATAATAAGCAGACTTCTATGAACAAGAACAAGTTAAGTGGCAGTTGAGTCGGCTCATTCCCTGTGTGTTACGTGCTCACTACTTGGAAAAAAGAAACAAAAAGATCACATCGTGTCATCTTAATAAAAGTAATTTTTACGACGATGATATCGGTTTGTTGGTGATCATGTCATGAGGTTGTATGATGATCATCACTGCAAAACGCAGACCACTCATCATTTCATAATAGATAGATAGATGTATAGAGAGAAGCTCGCTTTTTTTATTGATACACCAGCAATCTAAAACATACAGATGAACATTATTGCAAGCAGCGTAGCGTGAATGTATGGCATAAAAAAAGAGAAACAGACTGCTTGTCTTGCAGAGAGTCTGAGTCTCTGTCCATTTTATGTGGTTGTATATATATAGCCAGCAAGTCAAGTTAGTAAAAGATGATGATTTTGTGTGCAAGAAGAGTTGTTTCTGCCTGTGTGACTGTATTGTTGGATTTTACTTACTCTTGCAATAGCAATAGCAGCAGAAGCAACTAACTCCATTCCGACATCAACACCAACCACTATTCCTTCCCTTGACTTGCATGTAAAGTGTCGCAGTGTGCTTCACGAGGACGAGGAGGAAGCATGTACAATTTTTGTAGCTGCTCTGAGTGTTGCTTTATAATATAAAGGGTTATTCAAGAAAAATTCACACACTTTGTTGTGCTTGTGTACAAAGAGACGCTTGTGTTTCCCAGCAGAAATAAAAGTTGGAATTCTTCTCCTTATTACGCATATAATATACAACAACAATAAATTGATTGTTTGGCAGAGCAGCAAAAGAGCAACCCGAACTATTATTACTAACTGCACTGCTCCTGCTACATTTTTCATTTTTATTATTATTGTGGCAATTGGCAATTTTGATTGGCTTGGATTCCCTTGATTTTGTAACGCTGCATGTAAAACTGTATACCATTACGATATCATCATCATAATCCTCATCCATCTCCATCAAACCATTTTTTTTTTCGTTTTCAACTAGAAGTTGTTGGATTCTGAGAGAGAGTATTGTTCGGTGGATGTACTTTTTTGTTCTCCAAAAAAACGAAGAAAACAAATTGGAGTGGAGTTCTTTATTTGTGTATAGTTAATAGTCGTAATAAAAATCATTGTGTCCCTCTTCTCTCTCTCCCTGCTTTACAGACAGATAAATTCCATGAAAAAGTACATAGAGATAAATACACGGATTGTTGGCATTGGCAGCAAATTTTGCGATTTTGCTGTGCTGTTATCATTATATATAAATTGATGTGTGTGTGTCAGTGTGAAAGAAATATCCGTGTGTCGTACTCCTTGTAGTCGTATTTCTTAACGGACTGATCGTGTGAGTCATACTATTTGCCATTTTCACCATTCGCAATTGCTATCAGCCTCTTTCTCATCATCATCATCGTCATCATTAAATGTATTCAAAAGGAAGATAAGTAAAAGGAAGAAACCTGCAAAATTGCCACTTTTTATCCTCCGGCCCATATCCATGTTGCCAATGTTAATGTGCGTATTTCGAGATAGTAACTACTAGACCAAGCAGGCCAGAAGAGAGTACCCAAACGACGTTGGACGTGGAATAAAGAGATATATTCATTTTATTCCTTTTCTCCTGTTTCTCATCGTATGGTTTCATTTCCTGTCCTCTTTGTTCTTCTCCCAGGCAGCCAGGCTGCATATAAACTTCTCTCTCTCTCTCTCTGCTCATCAGAGTCTAAACCTTTTTCTTCCCTTGGCCCGGTCTGAATATTTTGCAGGGAACCAACATACAAAACTGTTTTTAGCAAAGTGAAACAGTTTTTGAGTCTAGTTTTGCTGGTAGAGAGATCTCGAAAAGTGATCCATTTTCGCCTGGAGTAATCTGAAAATCTGGACTAAATAAAATGGAAGACTGGAACTGCTCCTGTGTGTGCTCATGGTAGTAGGGACTAAATGAACTATTTCTCTTGTGACAAGTGTTGTCCTTCCTTGTAGAACACTACCACCAAAAGGAATCAGATAAAAAGGACCTGGAACACACAAGAAGAGGTGCAGATATGTACAAGTCCTCCTCATGGTAGTAAAAGCACAGAGTAGTTTTAATGGCTGACTGACTCGGAGTGAAATTAATAATAATGGAAAATTGTCCTGTTTTTGAACACGAGCTAATGTAAGTTGTGAGCTGCGAACGTGCACTACTACAACTGCCTAAATGAAATAGTGATCTAAGCAAGAGGAGAGAATCATCAGCAGAGCAGAAGAAAAGCAACTCGAGGGAGAAACTAAGAAAGAAAATCTTTCTTGCAAGTTGCGCATAAAAAAATAGTAATTGAAACGTTTATTGTACAAGACCAAGGGAGAGATTGAGACAGATCTTCTGTCGTCTCAACAAAGTCTTGTGTCATGTTTTTCAAAGAAAATTCCTCCAAAGGAGGTTAGGCTGTTCTTTTTGGTGCTCATGATGATGACGATGATAATTGTAACGTAATTTTGTACTAGCAAAATAAAACATCTCTCTTATATATATTTTCCGTCTTGACGAAATTGAACGAACCGGCATCATTAAACTTTTTGTTCTTTACAAGTTTCAATTTTTATTTTCCTTCTTGTACAAGTCTCTTCTATACTGCTGCAGAGAGTAGTAGTATTTGCAATTATCATTACTTCTATTATTTGGAGTAGAGAGAAGAAGGATAAATTTTATTGTTTAAATTTTGTTTAAAACTTTTGTTGAAAAATAAAACTGTTGGACTAGTAGCCAAAGAAAGATTTTTGAGCCAAAGCTCTTTTCTTGTCGTGTTCTCTGCTACTGCTGCGCGTTTCTTTCAAGTGACTTTGTTTATGCTGAAGGAAAATTGGCACAAGTGACGAAGAAGACGACTCTACGAAATATAAAAGCTAACACACACACTCTCTCTCCTTGTAAATAAGTGTGGGAGTAGCGAAAAAAAAACAAATAGCACGTACTTGCTATAACACTCTGCCTACACGAGGGATAAAAAGGGGAAAACGGAAGTGAGTCAAAAATAGGAGAAGCTTCCGTTTTATGTAAAATAGCACCCTTCTAAACCTCCCCTCTGTGTTTTATGGGACGTTCTTGTATATTGGCAGCATAATAAATACATTAAATAGTGGTTTCGGTGAATTAACTTGATCTTATAATACGTGTGTATAGTCTATAAGAGCCGTACTTTTTTTTATAGCTGTAAGCATTACTTTGTGTAGAATCCCATAAGGTCAAAAACAAAATTGTTATAAAATGTCTGACAAAGGTCGTGGTACAGTTGTTTCTACTACGACCACTGGTGCTAGTGGAGGAGGTAGCAGTGTTGGTGCCGCTGCTTCTTCGTCTTCTTCAACTGGCCTGGCTTCTGGCGGTGGCGCATCATCGTCTTCTGCTGCTGCTACTAGTGGTTCTGCCAGCGGTGTGAAATTCAGGTAATTAATTTTAAAACAACGTTTGCTCAGTGAACCATTCATTCGATAAATTTTCCCTTGTAGATTTGCTTATCAATGCTGTTACTTTTATGTATGTACATATTATACATTTCATATGGCTAACCTAGATAGGCGTATGCAAAAGTCAACAAAATTTGCCGACGCTGCACATACTTTCTTGTTCGCTAAATTGTTAATTCATCATAAAATGATAAAGTCTTTCATTGAGTCAATACCCGCTATGTGTAGTAGTGTAATTAACGGCTCCTCTGCCTTTTAGAAAATGGTGTTTTTGTTTAAAAACCCGAGAATCATGGCAAAAGTGTTAGGCTATTGAAGGAGAGAAAAAGGGCAATTCATTTTGTTTTCAATGATTCATCATGCCAGGGTGTTCAAGAGCTCTCTCATCCATGAATACTTTTCTGAAACCGAAAGAGAATTCATGCATTCAAGTAGGTTTTAATTGCGTGGGTGGTGGTTGCCTAAATACTAGCTTGTTATGGGGATGGTTGCATGCTGCTCGATAGTGGTAAATTACACAAATAGGAAAATGATACCCGAGCAAATTTTTAGCGACGCTTTCATGATGAATTGTTTCGTTTGCTGCTGCGACTCTGTTCAACTGGAAAAAACTTTTTTTCCGTCTCTCTTCTCTTCTTATTCTCTCTCTCTAAACTTTTCCCAGTTTCATTACATGTACATATTTTTGTGTAGTTGTAGTAATCATTATTATTACAGCCGTTTTCTGCAGTGTTTGGCAGCAGACGAGAGAGAGGATTAAAAAAGATTTGTATCCTAATCAGCAGAATGACTAATGCACATTGTTCCTCTCCTCGCTTCTATCATCTCTCTCTGCACTTCTCTCTCTGTTTCCAGCAGCTGGGGCATTTCCCTTATTATTATTATGGCCTTGATGAAAAAGTTCCATTGAGATATTGGAGAGTGCTCGCAATGAAAAGCTGGTGCTCGTGCTGGTGCTGGTAGATTTTTGAATTTAATTTTTTACCCATTTAACTTTTTTGAATGGCACCAAAAATGTG
>JAHZMV010005405.1:0-67472 GCA_027743765.1 Coecobrya sp. COE2
TCCCCACCCCATAAATCGAGTATCCAATTTTGTGACTTCTCAAATGAACATGAGGGATGTTGGCCTCTGCTCCATACCTGGTCCAAATGCATCGAACATATTTCGTAGGCAGTAAACAAGCCACACTTTAAATATATTACGTCATTTATACATGAATCCCCACCCACCCACTATAAAAATTATAACTACGCACAACAAAATAATATAGTGTTAGTCTGTCGGTCACAAGATTAAAGAACAAATAAAAAAATATTCCAGGTCTTATGA
Source organism: Coecobrya sp. COE2 (assembly GCA_027743765.1). NCBI lineage: Eukaryota > Metazoa > Arthropoda > Collembola > Entomobryomorpha > Entomobryidae > Coecobrya > Coecobrya sp. COE2. The sequence goes on from JAHZMV010005405.1 coordinate 268, forward strand.
CTTAACGCATGACTTGGAATAATATTAAATTTTTAAGAAAATATCTAAAACAATGGTCCAGAACTCAAATTGTAAAAGAAAAACAGAATCTGTTGAAATGACAGGATGAAACCTGTCAAGTATATGAATGAATGATTAACTGATTGAAATTTTTGTGTATGAGGAAATTGAAAACATTTTATTGAATTGATTGTGTCATTATTTTTGACAGCATTTTCCATTGAAATCAATGAATTTGTAGATTACGTAAATACGTCTGGAAGAAGGCGTCTTAGAATTGGTCACTTTAACATGACCTTAATGCGGTTGGGAATAATTGCCATTTGATTGCAAAGTATAAATTGCGAAATTTTCCAAATGGAAAGCATCAGTTGTTGTAGCAGTTATTTGGTGATTGCACGGTCAAAATCGTGAAAGTCCCAATCCTTTCTTAAAAACATTTAAAACTTACATTTGGATTTTTGAATCTTCTTCGCAAACAGTAAGCATTCTGATTATTTTACAAAATGATTATATTTGAAAAAATTGTAAATTTTTCCTACATTTTTTTCATTTGCACAGAAACAAAATGAAATTTTTAGCTTTGTTAGCTGTGGCCTTTGTAGCAGCCCAAGCTGCACCGGCGCCTCAGGCGGTGTTGAATGTGTGTCCACTTTATCAGGTAGCGTTAGGTTTGTGTGGCAACCAGGCTGCTGCCGCCACTCAAGCACCTGCAGCAACCCAGGCCCCTGCCGCAACCCAAGCACCTGCAGCAACCGCTGCTCCAACCACCCCTACAACTGCTGCTACAACCGCTCCTACAACTGCTGCTACAACCGCTGCTGCGACAACTAAAGCTCCAGCTCCTACTGCTGCACTAAAGGTTGTTCCACTTTATCAAGCACCTCAATACTGGTTCGGTAAATAATACAAGCTCCCTCGGTATATACAACATTAAACCTTACATAATTATTAATTATTTGTCAAAATTTTCTGACATAAAAATTTCTGTACCTTAATCTTCAGCCTTTTGTGATTGCCTTGTCTAAATTTTCCCGTTTAATAAAATAAATGAGCTACTGCTGACTATTCGTAAAAGATTCTCTCTTCAAACATTATTATTATTACAATTACCTATCATTATTGATAATACCATAAGAAATGCAATAAAGTTGACATTTTAACAGTTTTGACAAGAAATCACTTTAATTTTGCTTTATGAAAATTACAAAAATTTGAATGTGTTGTAATGCAATAGTTTTTGCAGTAAATAATATTATTTATAAATATTAAGTTTTATAATATTTTTTGGCTACAAAAAAATAATGATATATTTCCTTCGACCGATTTGTACAGATTTATATTCCGTTTTCAGCTCCCCGCAACTATTGATCCCCACCACGGCAATCGAGATTCCTATCAGATTCCATTAACCAGCGACTTTTCATTCTTTCAGAAGGCTGCAAAAAGACATACATAAATTATTTTAGGTGTTTTGAAACATAAAACTTTACTTTTGTTACAACAATTTATTTAATTGCTCAATAATTTCTCTTACCCAAAATGGTTTGCTGAGAGCAAGCTTCTTTAACTTTGGCATTGCTAGGAATCCAAATAGAAAAACTGTATCTGAAATGAGCGTAACGCCACGATGTAATAAAACTTCATGTGCCGTTAAAAGCTTGAATTCCTTGAGATTCATAAGGTTCTTTATGGACGTTGTAGAGCGCAGGATCTGATTCGGTTTTACTTCCACTCCATCACTTACAAGGCAGCTGGAAAAGGGCACGGGATCCAATAAAATGCAATCCCATTGACAATTCCTAAAATGACTTCCAGCTTCCCGAAAAGTGAGCACTTCCAGTTGCGTCATTTCCTTAAATAAATACTTGAGTCCTGTGACAGTGTCTTGAGAATTTAATGAGAGATCCAATATTGTCACGTGAGGAAATGCTTTATGAAGACGTGTCATATTTTCCACTGATGCTCCCAAGTAAGCTGGTGGAGTAGAAGTATCATCTTTCGTTAAGGCTACATCTAATGACTCCGTGGAAGCAAACTCTCCAGTATTTGTCCACTCCTGGAACACAGGTTCTGGAAGCTGGTGCATAATGAAGTTGACAAGATTGTCTAACTGTCCATCTTTGTAACTTGGGTTTAAACTCCAGTGGGAAGAGAAGATGCCGATGCTTTGCAATTTTGACATTTTTGGAAATTTTACTGGAATTTTTGTTGAGACAACTCGATTGACTAGAATAAGATTATCTTCCAAACGCTCCGCCGCCACTGCTTGTCCACGTGTCTCTCTAATTCCTGACAATTGAACATCCTTCAGGGTTTCCTTGCAGCGATCCAGAATTTTGTAAATGACTCCGTTTTCTTCGAGTGGAGATGCATTCCACGAGTGACGTACGGTAATGACCAGAGTGACCAAATTAGAGAAATGATTTGGATTCGTTAACAGGGCTTCAAAATGAGCACGACTCCCGTTCAAATTATAGTTTAAAGTTTCTAGGGTTGAAGGTATTGAAAGTTGTTTTAAGTCTGATAGCGTCATTAGTGGAGTTCCATCATCAAGTTTTAGCATTTTCAGACACTCAGCTCCAGTCAGGATTTTGTTAAGAAAATCAAAAACATTTTGGCCGGACACGCCCGGATAAGCGAAAGCAGCACCTGAAAACATTGGCCGGCCGGCCATTCTGAAAAAGTTTAAGGTGACCCTTTCCAACCTGGGGAAGGAATAGGGCGTGACCTCGGTGGTCTCGAAGTAAATATCACAGTCTTCGGGAACATGTAATGATAAATCGGTTAACCCTGAGCCGCACTTTTTGAAACATTCGGCCAAATTGGAATTATTTTCGTAAAGGAGGCAGCCAGCTTGAACGTTAACTTGAAAAGTCGGAGTGCGTTCGGGATCATGAAGGTCACTTGACGTCATACATGTTAGGAATCTTTCTAGTAACTTTCCATGTTTCCGGGTGTATCTTGTATTTTGGAAGGAGTTACGGGGGGTTATCGATAACTTGAAAAGCGGCTCGCGAAATTTTCGACAAATTGTTGTCACGCTGGTCATCCATTCAGGACTCACTTGGCGGAGACATTGAACTGCACCGGTGTTTATTCTTAATCTGACCACGTCTTCGGCAATGATGGGCCCTTCGAACATGAGGAGACTCAGAATATACTCGCGAATCTAAAAAACAAGTAATAATTATTAATTTTACCTTTAACCAAAAATTAAATTAACATGTCATATAGTTAATTTCCACTTTATTTCTTACATCGTCAATAGCAAACGCTTTGTCCATCAGTGCCTCCACCTCCTCCCGTGGCCTTTCTACGATCTTATAACAGTTCCAGGTGGCAGTTGGGAGTTCCTCCAAAATTATTTCCTCATCTTCAACCGTCTTGCTTAACATCATCAGTTCTTCCAACTCTTCTCTCGCTTTATCTCCACTTTCAACAGTTTCCTCCAATCCTCCCACAGGTTCCATCATACGAACAGTTTTACTGGCCACCACCTCGTCTACCACCCTCTCCACCGTTTCAACCACTTCAATAGAGCTCCTTGCTGCTGCTGATTCACCAAGTTCCTTGGAATCCCCCTCCAACACCACCTGTTGCTCTTCTTCTGTTCCAGTATCACCACCATCCATACTGATTATACCTCCCATTAACTAATTTAAATTACTAAACTAACCCAGTTTTTCCTATTTTCACACCCTATCATCCTACTTAATCAAATAGTGACGGGTCAATGGTCACTTGAAGGTAGTTAAACTGTCCACAGAGAACTGACTTGGAGTGGTTTCACTCGTTAAAAGCACCGTTGTTGTCTTAACGCTAACTGTAATTAAAGCTGGTAAAATTGAAACGAACATAAACGTAAATGGCTACATTGACCAAAATAATATCATGTGTGATTCTGTTTACTCAGTAAATCAGCAGCCCAGACGTTTATTTGTGGACCGCCTCCACCACAAATCTCAGCCTTTGTTCATTGTTAGCTTTTGGGCTTTGTGCTGAGCTTATAAAAATGCATGCGCATTTACATGTTAACATGAAAACTCTAAAAATAGCATTTTTGTACAGAATTAAGTTAATTGTCCATTAAAGGGCATTTACATTATTAACTAGTTTAACTTTGTTTTTGGCTTCAAATTAGGAAGGTTGATTAGAAGATATGTAGCGCATTGTATAGGTTCAGTTTCATGGTGGTTTCTAGAATGTTCCTTTAATTTCCTTAACATTGTTATACTAGCATAATAATTTAGAAAAGGAAAGTAAGCTATAGTTATAAAAGGTGTGTAAATTCTGTTGAGACATTCCTCTTTTTATCCAGGGATGGCCTATATTATGAAGTAAGTTCAAGGTTATCCAGGAAAAAAGGTAAACATGGAAAAGTGAAAGTGGGTTGCAAGTTGCAATGAAAGAGGAATGCATCTTTTTTGCCCCAAAAAGAACCACTTTCATAAAAAAAAGGTTTACAGATGAACAATAGTATAATATATTATGACACCTTTTTTTGTTAAGTACCGAGTGCTGACTATGAAAATTATTGACACAATCTGTCTGTCCGTTCATATAAACTGTTGAAAGTTGTCGATGAGTCCCTGAGCTTGCGTCTTTAGTTTTGCATGCTACAGATTTATAATTAGGAATTCGTGATCAATTTCGGTTTACAAAAAATGCAAGTTTAACGTAATAGAGTGACGAACATGCGTTATAATTTATTTACTGATGACGTGATGAAGATGAAATCTTGCTAAAATACTGAATAAATCGTGCAGTGCATAAGGAATTTTACACTGTGGGATGATGGGATGGGATCCTTATTTTTACTTGGATAAATTTTCGATGCAAGTCCATAGCAGTCCATCGTCATAATAAAATACGATGAAAAATAAAATATCTCGCATGAGAACACACCAAATTCCCAAATCATTATATAAATCATGTTGTGATAACATCATGCCCCAAAACCCAGAATAATGACTGTGTTAGTAAACTAAACTTTGAAGAACTGTGTTAACACTTTATAAGATTACTTACATCACCCGGCTTTTATAACTATATATTTGTATTTGATAGCATTTTTTTCAAATAACTTTGACTAGCTACCTTACAAAATAAAATCTCTCTCCAAATTTACTGAATAAGTATCATGTGAAATTTTCTCGCTAGTTGAAAATTGCACTTTTGTCTGTAAACTAAATTTAATAGATTTTCCGCAATGGCTACTTTTATACTTCGCTTTTGTTTACCTGAACCTAGAAAAATTATTACAAATCTTATACCTCAACTCTCACTGAAGTCGGTAAGAATGAAAAAGATTTTTCACATTTTCTAATGCTTCCATACACAATGCAACAATGAAATGCATATAAAAAGTGAGAGTAACTTGAAAAATGAAATGTGATGGAGAGTTCTCCAGTAGAGTATTTTTTACTTTATGTTGGGCTTTTAAGATTTCATATAAAAGCAGCTTTCTAGGAACAGAGCTCATAGTTCGTTGAAAACATTCATCCTGTGTGCTAGTAAAAAATTCTACGTGTTTTAAAATTGAATTTGAAAGTTGAATTAATCAAAATGATTAATCGGTCTTTTCTTACGACTTTACTGGTTGGTTAATTATTACACTTATTACACATAATTTACGTTTAAAAATCAAACCGGTTTGTGTTAAAATTATGAAAGATTGGAATTAACTGTATTTCTAAATTTTATATTTGTTTAGTCCGTAGCAGCAGCGGTTCAGTTTGCTACCGGTGAAGAGGTCAACATTACCGTTTCTGCAGATCTGCCAATTCCCAAAAGCGATTCCATCGAATCTTCTCCAATTCTCAGTCAAAATGTCTCAGATCACTCCAGAACCCTCCTGTCCTCCTCAACATTTCCGCCTCCTTCATCAGTAACTTTAGGGTTTGCCATGCGTGAAATTGGAATGCTGGAATGTACAGGGATTGACCACTTAACTGGAGGAAAATTCTTTGAAAGTATTATGGGACCGGGGGCAGACGCCAGTGGAAATTATCTGTGTCAACCCACATGTGGCGGAGAATGCGTTCCAAATCAGGATGTTGGGGTGGCCCCAAGAAGTCTTTACCCATTTGGGTGTAAATGTAATATAAATCGGTGCAATGCAGAGGGACCTATCGTAAGGAAAATTTATTTAAAAGCATTCATAAAATTCCAGTTAATGAATTGCAGTAATTAGCCCTAATTTAAATAAATAGGTTAACCATTTTGGCAGTGGAAGATTTAAAATTATTTGTGTTCGAGATACAAGGTAAGCTTAATTATTTTTAATTAATGCAAGCAATATTAAATGTTTCTGAGATTACAACTGTTGCTAACAATTTTTATGCTTTCAACTTTGAAGGTGCACTTGTGATGGAATGAGGACTGGTGGAAATGTCCACAACGTTGGATACCTCTGCAATTGGATTAATCTCACTACTCATCGTGTGGTTTCTTTCTTGGAACGCCCGAATCGACCTTATATTCATCCCACTTATTCCCCAATTAGGTGGTGTTCATGTTGCCCCCAAGTGCCTCAATCTTCACCAGTGCTGTATAAATGAATCTGTCGGCTTAATTAATTAAGAATTAATCTATTTTAGCTTGTCAATATGTTAAGATACGAGAAGTCTTCATTTTAAAAACAATTTTTATGAATAATTAAACTGGTGAATGTTCGTTCATTTTACATAAATGTAATAATAAGAAGAAGTTTATTGTCGACACAATGTGTAGTAATCTAATGTACATTTTTAGATTTTTAATAATTTGTATTAAAGGCAAACTTGAGACTTTACTGTGATCCTCTACTGACTTGACTTGAAAAAATCAGCTACTATTTCGTTTTCATTATTACCGTTTTCTATCTTGTAGCATGATCAATTTAATTGTTGGGTTGACTGGCTGAACCTTGCGATAGCAAGACTACGTATTGCCGGAGATTTTCTACTTCCTGTCGCAGGGCTGCCACTTGACCGCTGAGCTCTTGAATCTGGGGAGAAGTTGGGGTAGGACCTCCTGCAGAGACATTGAAACCAAACACAGGTCTGGTAGTAGAAGGCGGTATCATGTCGCCCCGTGTTCCACCAACGGTTCCAACAGTAGGAGAGCCAAGGAATGTGGTTGGAACATGGCTTTGAGCAGGAAACCCAAATGAAAATGACGGACTAGTGTTAGCTGGAGCATTACTTGCCCCGTTTGATCCAAATGAAAAGCTACTTCCATTGTTAGGTGCTCCAGTGACCGAGTTACTAAACAATGAGGTGGTTGGTGGGTTTGAAGCTTGGTTTTGAACAGGAGAACCAAATGAAAATGAGGGATTGCTACTGGGACCAGGGCTGGATCCACTTGGCCCAGCCCCAAATAATGGAAAACCTGGACTGTTAGGCTCTCCAATGACTGGCCCTCCAAATACAGGAAAACTTGGTGTTGTGGATGGAAAGCCAGTTGTTTCATTGGGTGTTCCAAAAGATCTGCCAGTGGTGCCAGATCCACCTGAACTTTGAGTAAAAGTCAAAGGCACCGGAGTAGAAGGCCGGGATCCAAATTCTCTTCCAAATACGCTGGAAACCTTATTAACCGATGGTTTCCCTTTTGTAGCCTTTTGAGATGGGCTTCCAAAAAGTCCAGAGGTATCACCAAATCCACCAATGCTTTGTGCAAAAGGCGATGAAGTAGAAGTCCCAAACGGCGATCCATTTGAAGCCTGAGTAACAGGCGATCTCCCATTTTGAACAGGCGGTGAACTTCCAAACCCACTTGTGCTGCTTACAGAACTCGTCATGGGGGCAGGGGCTGTCATCGGTCTTCGTATAAATGTAGTGAAATGACTTTGATCATTCCTTCCATGAGTTACAGTTCCATTCTGCAGATGTGAATATCTCAGCTCTTCAAATGATTTGTTCTGGTATTCCGGCTGTACTGTAATGGCCTGATAAGTACCTACGGGTGCAAACTCAAAGGGGCCCTGCAAACCTTCCTGGAAGGTGTTCGTACTTCGCCTCCCAGCAGGGATTTGGACACTGCCTGCTGCAGGTAGTTGAAAAGGGCCAAAGGGATCCTGGGCGCTTCTGCCATTACCATTTGACGTGATTCTGTCCCGCATTTGCTGTAAGTTCCTTCTGACCTCCTCTATTGTTACCCTGCCACGGTCAACTAATCCAGTGGTATTGCCCAAAACATTGCGAAGGTCGCTAATCGTAGTGGGATTTGGTGTTCTGAACTCGTTCTGAATCCCACTTCCCTCCTATTACAAATAATGAAAATCTTGCAGGTTAAAATTATACTAATAAGTCGCTACTTGAATAGGCCGTTAAAAATCAAGCTGATGTAATGAAATCTCACGGTGGCATCCTCTGAATTTGTTCCAAGGGCTGTGTTGTCGGTAGGAGAGCCAGTGGTGCCACCATTGGTGCTGCTCCCATTCAAACCCTGATCCTTCTCGCCTTTCATAACTTACTGTACAACTACTGTACAACTACTGTACTCCACACTGGTAAACTAATAATTTGTTTCCAAAAACGGAAAAATTCATTCGCCTATTCCAACGAAAAAGGTATTGTTAGCGTTTGGCACAAGGTTTCCAAAAACGGTACGTGGACAATTTACTACCAATTTTTTTATCAAATTGAGTGCGTTAAATTCAACATGTCATACGTTTCTACGGGACATTTTTTGGAAAATGCTGCAATTTTTGGAACCTGAAAATGGTGAAAGTATCTTATACGTTTTGTAGTATGAGTTGCATGAAAAAAGGAAACAAGAAGCGCGTCAGATTCTCAAGCACATACATTTTTAGCATAAGTTAACTGTAATATTGCTACCAAGAAATTTTAAAAATCAATTTAATGGTACAGGAATTAGAGTTTATTGTTATAACTTCAAATTAAAAATTGTCAGTTTTATTTCGCAATTGAAAATTCATTATGTTGGCTAGAAGCAAGTAATTGTTCAGATGAGTTGTGGTGAGTTGTTTGAAATACCATATAAACTTCCTTGTCCGCCCCTTTTCATTCAAAAGTTTAACTGTAAACATCAATTTTCAAATCAAACTGAAAATTAAAAGTCATATCCTTGCTTTGAACTAACCACCACTGTTACAACTACCTAATTGCTAGATAGAGTATTTTTCAAAAAATTAAATCCTGACAAAATTGTTTACATTTACTATACTGCATAGGCATAAGGTATGCAGAAGTTATAAATGAACCTGAGCACGCATTTACTCAATTAATGCTAAAACACCTTTAACAATTCAATACGCAGCTTGAACTTCCGCGTGATTTGTTGCTCTATCCGGTATAATACCTAATTAAATTCCTTGTAATGCATTAATATCACCTAATTATCTATGTTATGTGGCTTATGATCCTCATGAATTATGGATAATGATGATGAGGTAAAAATTAGAGTTAAAAATTCGCATTTTTAACGAAGGCATCATTTGTGATCAATTATTATGATTTTTTTTTAAAATTTGAACTAAAGTTATGACTAATATTCAATTGTGATATAATAATATTTATAATGAATGTCACCTTAAAATCAAAATACTCTAGCTTGAAATAGAATTTTGGTGACAATTAGGTGCAAATTCTGTGCACCCATTAAACTCCCTCGTTGGTTCACAAGACCATCCATTGAGTTTAGTTCAAGGCACCTTTCATTTTAATTTTTATCTATCATAAAATCATATTTTATTTTTCAATATACATTGTTCTTTTCCACGTTATTTTTAAGAGTAAATAAAAGAAAAGGAAAAACCAACAAAAAACTGATTTCAATCAGAGATTGCGGCATTTCTCTTGTCAAGTATCAAAAATAATTAAAAGTGATTTAACTAATTATTGGTCTTCTGAAAAGTGCATATAAAATTGCATACATAAAAAAGCATAATAGTAATAATGATAACAGGATCAACAATGTTTTTCGCACCAATTTGCATGCTCGCTTTCATATTTAATTACTATTACCGATTCACCCAATATACCAATTTGCAATTAGTTACTTTGCACCTATCTGCAAAGAAGCAACAATTACTTGTCTATGTATTCCCAATCCCCTCCACATTAATAAATACATTTAAGTTATCGATATAGCCATTAGACCAATTGACACTGTCCCTTCAATAAAATCCCTTGTGGTTATCAAAACGACTTACAAAACAGCCTAACAATAAGGTAACAATAGGTAGATTGCATATTGCATCCACTTCTTCTATCCCACAAGTACAATAGTTTTGTTCCCACCAATCAGCAAAATAACAATTCATATAGCTGCAAGCCCATTAATAAATACCCAAACTAATAAAATACCTAACATGCTTGCAAATCCCATCAATCCACTTTTGTTCACATTTTAAACATGGTAAAGTTCATGTTTAAAATTACGTTGGAATTTTTTCCACATAAATTCTTCTTTTCAATCGTCATCTCATCATGTCATGCAAATTACTGTTGAAAAATACGCAGCAAATCAAAAGTCAAAAACCTTTTTTTTCATGACTTCTCCACTTTACTTGGATCTTGACATTGTCCTGTCACTGTCACAGAGACACAAGCTTTCAATAATTTTTTTGTTCACATTATCGCATACCAAACCAGCATTAAAAACAAATTAGATTACGCAATAAAAAAATCATCATCAACAACAACAATTTGCATAGAGGCTACTTCTACAAGAAAAGCAATTAATTGCACTGTGAACTAGACAGAGAATCTAATTGAAAGAGAAGCGTCATTCGGAGCGCACACGCTCTCTTTTCTAAAAGATCTACTCATTTAGATTAGTAGGCATAATCGCAGAATAAAATACAAAAGAAAAAAAAACCTCTGACAATTTTCATCCACCCACGCACAATATCAAACTAATTTAATGAAAAAAAAGTGCATTCCTTTTAGTTTGTTCATTTCACATGATGCAGTATGCAAATTACTTTGGTGACTTTTGACTGCTTTTGTTGTTTTTTAATTAGGTATCAACCCTAACCGTTATCGTAACCGTTTATTATACAACTCTATACTAAAGTGTATATACGGTTACATCATTGAAAGAGGTTTACCAATTTTATGTAAAATTTTCAAAATGAATATTACGTATTATGTTTTTAAATATCACTTAAAATGAGAAAGTGTGATGTTTTTGTGTAAAATTTTCACCAACTTTATATAACGTAATACACTAATTATTAGACGTTAATCTTGCGGTTTCATGTCCTTCATAAATTATGCACCTATCTGAAAACTTTTCCTTTCTTTGACGGTTTTATAGACTGTCATTAGCACAGCATTATTTTGTTTGCATTTATCAACCGTTTTTATCCGGTCTAATCTTTTGTCGGTGGTTAGTATTAGTATCAATATTATTACGTGATTTTTTTTTGTTCGTGTGGATAACTATGAGAGCTATTTAAAGAATGATTTACAATTTGCATATTTTCCCTTTCAAATAGAGCTATTACGTATTTGTAAAGCGAAAGCCGCTGTACACCGGTAAATACCTACCTATTTGCACTTTATGGTCGTGTCATGTCACTTCTCTCTCTCTATAATTTTCATCGTCATAATATTTTGTCGCGTTAAATTCCCAAATAATCATAACAATCATGTTTACATGTATAAAAAATGAAACTTCTGAAAATAAGCTCTAGAAGCATCCGACCAATTCATTGAATAATATTACATGAAACTGGGTATTAATTGCAAGTTTTTTGAAAACAAAGCAATCCAACTGGCAAGAAATCGACTCTTCTTGAAAATATTCATACCGTCAGCAGTGGTAGCGTTTTCGAATGAAGATGTAGACTGTGGATATGATGGCAATGTGGGAAAAACTTATCAATACTTTCCCAACATCACTGTACAAACAAGCTTATACAGTAAAAGTCCACTTTGTATACAGCGTCCCCCTCCACTATATTCTATTATTACACCTTTGCGCAGTTAACAATGCAGTTTAAAAACAGATAAGCACCCCTTTGGCCTTTGTTCACTTTTACATTTTGTTCAACATTATTTTTCGATAAGCACAGATTTATTAATGGTGAGGATGACAGAAGGTGCTTATTAGTATTTAATATCAGGATAGTCAAACCAGCAGCCACGTCAATTTTCTAATGGTCATCCTGTCCTGATCTCACTTCATCTCCTATTTATTTTGTTATCATATCAGAAAAAACTCATAATATTGCCATTACATATTTTTTCCTTCAAAAAACATTTATGCCTATTGATACCTTTCTTAAATCTTAATTTTTCAACAGTTAGTTATAAAATACATACATAACTCTGCTAACTTATATTTATGAATTGTTGACCAATGCAAAAAAAAAAACTCTACGCAAACATATTATTCGTCACGTACATAAAAAATATCCCATACAACCAACGCTGTGGGAATCACATATGCACACGCATGTTACATCTATTTTTTATTGTGATTTAAGTTAATTTACAAAACGACAAGTTAAAATCTGAGCTTTGTTATAAAGGCTCACCTCTCTTTATATTGATAAAGCAAGCAGAAGTAATTTCACAAGAAACAAAACGCTTTAAAAAATTGTCTCGTGAAAATCATAATAATTTAAACTACAAAAATTATCCCATAGTTCACAATCGCAGAGTTAAAGCATGTCAGGGATCCTCCTTCTTCCACCGCTGGGCTTCTTCTAAGTTTTTTTGTGTGATTATACCTTTGGGACTCCTTTCTGATAGTGTATTACATAACAATTTATTTAACGACTAAAGTTAGGTTAAAAGCATAAAAAAATCAGGCTTTGTGTCGTTAACATGCTTTGCATGAGGCACCTTATATACGTACATGAGTTATATAACTAAATATATTTTAACTGTAACGCAACGTTAAGTTGTAAACGCATAATAGCGATCAATGTTGCCCGATAAGACACTCTGATGACTTGACTCTGCTGGGCTTGGTGCGTGGGAGTGAGCGGACTTGGATTCATTTAAGTTATGTGTCATTTGTACAATTGACGTTACATGTATTTTTCTTTTAAAAAATTATGTGAACTCTTTTTTTCACAGTTTAGTTTAGATTGAAACGAGTGCATATACGTTTTTTTTGTGTGACAAGTTGGTTGGGTTTTTAGTGCAAAAAATATTACTGTTATCTTTAAGTTAAGCCATACCTCTGAAAATGGGATTCAGTTTGTGACCAGACACTACACGCACAGGTCAATAGTGTAACGGGGGAAGATGAGACATGGACGAGTTAAAGTTGAAAATTACGAAGCAGTTTAAGAATTACGAAATCGGGCGATAATCAATAAAAATAAAAATATTTTAATGTGTTATATAACTGATATAGTGACTTTGATTTAACGGTGATCAGTGTTGCGTAATAGACATTAAAAAAAAGTGATTTAAAGTTGGCGACGATGATTCGGCTAAAAATAACTGCAGGCAAAATGCATATTTTAGATTTAAGCTGTTTAGTTTTAATTGGTAAGGTATTTACTAAATTATTTTTTTAAATGTGTGACCAGTGATTATAATTTATTTTATTTATTATTGTTTTATAGTGGTACTGAGCACAAATAATGCAATCATTTCTTCCGTCGTTGGCTCTCCGGACGCAAGTCCGGGTCCCGAGCCTGTCCCTGTGCCCGCGCCCGTACTTCGTTCTGGAGGAGGACCCGAGAAAATGATTACGATGACGCCCGGATCCGGTGTCAGATTGACCCTTGCACCTAGTGAAAAAAGTGTGAAAAAGTTTGTTGGTGATACCTACGTAGTGAGTTGTATGAACGGTGCAAGTGACACGGAATGGTATACTCCAAACGGTGATCGTGTCAACGGCACAAAGCCTAGTAGAGTGAGACAGCAGCCAAGAAGGGGTGGTGGAGGGATTGATTTATTCCTCCAAAAAGTTATGCTGGAGGATGGAGGAGTTTACATGTGCAAGTCGAGAGGAGTCAGTGCATCGTTTAGCTTAATGGTTATAAGTAAGTTAATTGGTTATGATGTAATTAATTAATGACAGGGAAATAAATGGAAGTGAAATCAAGGCAAAAAAAATTGTCAAGATTGGTATCACATAGCTTATTAGTGTTATTAATTTGGTAAATTAATTTGTATGACAAAACGAACAATAAAAATGCTAACGATGATTATGTTAATGATTCCTTTCATTTTTTTCCCTGAGTACTATATATTTTTTGTATCTGATAAGGAAGTTATTTAAGTTTAAATGGTATATTATTTGTTTTTAAAGTTAAATGCATCATTACATAAAATTAAAATGTTTTCTCAATCTTGTATTTGTACAGAGCCCATTGCTTTTGATAACAAATTGGCTTATCAAACTGCATTGGAGGGAAGTAATTACATTGTAAAATGTGCCGCTCAAGGTCAGTCTGGTGTGCCCAAGAAATATTGGAAAGTAGATCAACAAAGTCCACAAGGTAAGTACAGTGACTTAAATAAATTGCTCTGTGTAATTACAGCATTTAAGTAAATAGGTACCTAGTTAAACGTTTTTAATCGTGACGTGTGAGAGACGTGATTAATTTTGTGTGACAATTTATAACGCATTACTTACGTAATAATAAAATAAAATTGTGATGTGGTTTAATTTAATTTTTTTCTTCTTATGACCACTCATAAAGCTCCCAAGTTTAAAGTGATGAAGGATGGTTTGATGATTCACAATGTGACGAAGGAAGACGCAAAGAGATCTTATGTTTGTCATGCGATGGACATTGATTCACCCATGCCAGATGCGAAATTGATGAATATTGCTCTTCACGTGACAAGCAAGTTTTAAAATATGGTTTAAAACTAGATACAATTTTGGAACAATAAAATAAATTGGTTTTCTCACTTTGCCCCAAACAGGAGTCCCATCCCGTATTATAGACTCTGAAACTATTCTTGAAAGCTGGGCCATTTTGGGAGAGTGGGCTAATCTCACTTGCAAAATTGATGCCGATCCCATTCCTCACTTTGCTTGGATGGGTCCATCCAAAAACATGTTGAATTCCAGTGATCACATTAAAATCAAACAGGATATTAATGGTAGCCAGTTCGTGTCCATGTTGCAAATTCTGATGACAAATGACTCCAGTTTTGGAAACTATACTTGCAAGGCGGGTAATGACATGGGTAGTGTGGAAATTCGGTACAACTTGAAAAAGACGGAGAAGCCGTCCACCCCATTTTTAGAAATTGATACGGTCAGTCCGAAAGATGCGAGGATACGAGTGCAGAGATATAAACCATTGCCAGGAGAGGAAACCCATCATTCATCCTCGTCCTCTTCAATTCGTCACGTGATGGCTAAAGATTTGCCAATTATTGACTATATCGTTGAGAGTAAATTGGCTCATGACTCGAATTGGTATCCGGCAAAGTTTAGTACATATGAACAAGGTAATCAAAATCAAAATTAATTTAAATGATTCAAAGTTCATTAAACTTAACTGAGGATTTTTTAAAACAAATTAGGTTTTGTTCTTCCTGGACTTTTGCCTGCCACCACATATCACATCCGAGCTGCTTTGAAAAACGCCGCTGCTAGTGGTCAATTCAGTCCACCTATTCAAATCATTACTCCAGATAACTCTTTGACTACCACCACCAGTGCTCCAAAATTTGACGAGCCTGAAAGTACGCTGGTTTTCCAATTCCAAAGTATGCCACCACGACAGTAGTGACGTGACGTGGGAGCTTATATTAATTTTGCATATCTCTCCATATGAAAAATTACTGTTAATTCTTTAATTTTTCTTTCTATTCATTTCCCCCAATTTAGGATTACAGCCACGTCAAAAGTCCTGTCCTCCAAGTTTATTCCAATGTAAAACCAGTCGAGAATGTATCTCCTACGCTGCCAAGTGTAACGGCAAGATTGAATGTCAAGATGGCAGCGACGAAGAAGATGACATGTGTCGGGAGGCTTTAGCCACAACTGTTCCATCATCGATTGAACTCCTAGATCCCGTAACTGACGCCACTCGTACCTTAGCTTCCCTTGCCAGCCGCTCGTCTCTCTATGCTCCACCTCCCCCACCACCTCCATCCCCATCATATCCTCCCCAGACGACTATAAACCGTCGTCACTTTTTCATCAACAGTCCCAACTCCCTCGGCGGTGGTCCAAAAATCAAAATGCCTAGTCCCAAAGAAATCCTTTATGCAACACCCGCCTCCGCTACAACCCCCAATACAAATAGCTATTTGAGTTATGACCCAAACAATGCGCTAACCAGTGATTTAATGGGATCGGCGAGAACGCCGAGAAGTGACTTGTCCGATCTGTCCACTGATAGACCTATGCAAGTCAGTGCCACAAATGAGACTTCAGTGTCGACGACAGTGACGGATGGAACAAAAACCACAAAAACAATGAACGTTGCTTCCACAGTCAGTCAAACAGTAAGTGTGAAAGGATCAACGAAAATTATTACAACGAAAAAGGAGCAAATCATCACAGAGAAAATTCAGATTGATGAGCTTTGAAAAAATATAATTAGCGAAATTTAGTACGAAAAAAATATTTATTTTTTCCTCGCGGATGCGTATGTGGAATTCCGAATTTTGCCAAGCTTTAATTTATATGCTTACATTTTTACAACAATACCCATACGCCTGAAACTCTGACAAAGTTAATAAGTGCAATTATCATTATTTAATGCTTACAATATGCCAATTATAATATATTTCTGTAAATAGCTACATACGTTAGTAGTAATTAAGGTGCTACTTAAGTCATTTATTATTTTTTGTACGTATCGCTCTCATCTCATATAGAACTCTCAATGAGTATTTTAAGCATCATGCAGATAAGCTCTTAGAAAGCTTATCAATTTAATAATCGTAATATTCAAAATTATCCCGGGGAGGTGTCATTATCCTGGAAATCATTTTGTAGACGGACCTCACCTGAGAACCTCGTTTTGTTCCTGAACACAAAAAGGCTTATAAATTTGAAACTGGTTTTTTTCGAATTTTGATAAATCTTTTAAAGCAAATCATTTGAAAATTGTACCGTAAAGTTCTCCAGTGTAACCGACAAAGTCCCAACATCCCAGATAAGAGTAAGGATCTGATAACTGTATGGCAGCTTGTGGGAAAAGGACAATAATGTTGTTTGCTGCAGCAACTTCTAAATATCCGGCGCAACTAACATGCCACGGTGTTCCACCAAATAACCTGTGGACATCAATTATTTCATAAAAAATAATCCGACTAATTATTTTTTTAAAATAATTAAGAATTCATTATTCATACTGCATGGTAGAGCATCCATGAAAAGCGACGTGCAACGAGCAGAACGACGAATTTGCTTCGCATCTCGGGGGAATATAAATGTATCCATGTTGTTCCATCGGAATGCTTGCAAATCCAAAGGAATTTTTGGGAATGAATTCACTCTGGCTGAATTTATACAAGCCAGCTATACCTTTTCCTTGATAACAAGTGGCGATTTTGGATTCTGTTGAAAAAAACAAAGGAAAAAGTAGAAATATAATTTTGTTATCAATGCAAAAACACTATAAATTTTCCATTGAGATTATTTTATACGAGGAAGATTTTTAACTGGCTTTGTTTGTTTGTTCTGTGAATAATAATAAAAATAATTACCTGTTCGATAAAGCTTCTTTTTTCGTATGTAGCTCAGACCTTGATAAACTGCAGAGCGACCACAACTAAGACAGCCGCTGTTTAGATAAATAGGCGTTCCGCATGAAAACCCACAAGAGTCTGTTGCCTGTGCGTTTGCAAAAATTATCGCGAGATAAAATTACGTTTTCAGTAAAAAATTATTATCAAAGCGTTAGCATAAATTATTTGGGAAAAAATTGAAGACCACCAAGTACTTTGAAGCAAAATGAAATATTGAGTCATTAGATAATTATGGTTTTAATTAAAGTAATAAAAGCTTATTAAAAATTTGGGAGGGGCAACCATTGATAATATCAATTTGATATTCTATATTAATTGCGAGAAAAATATGTTTAATGCGAAAATTATCATACAATTCCATGAATTGCTGAAGTCTCCTGGTATCGGACATGTTTGCTGTATTGTCCAAAGAACTGGGCGATTTGTCGACCATTGTCTGTGATAAAATACAAGCCTTTTTATGACAAACTGTAAAAATTGATTAGCTAATAAATGGTTTGTGGGAAAGAACATACTAAATGAAAATTTTTCATCGTTGTAGCCATGTTCAATGTAATGGCGTCGTTTTTTCAGACGTTTCATGGGATCAAGCATCCCGTCTTCGGATAGGTCCTCGGTTAGCTCGATAACCTTTAAAAAACCAAAGTAGCCTATTATTATATTTCGATTCTTGAATTTTCTAACTTGTTTCAAACTTTCATAAACACGCACCCTTGTCAAGTTTGTTAGTCCATTGACACATCCAAGTATTCCAGAGAAGCTCTCTTGATTTGCTTCTACACACCGAAAAATCACTGAAAGCATAACACAGAAAACTCTTTAAAGAAATTTACTGGCACATCAACACATTTAAATTATACAGATATTTTCACATTTTCAGAAAGTTTTGAATATTTGTCGATTGTGTACCTCCACTAAAAAGAGCAATTCCTGAAAACATTTTAGTGTACGAGAGATATAACTGCATTGCAAAAGCGGCTCCTGCCGAGTAACCGGAAACGGTAACTTTCTTATGTTTAAGTGGTAAATATCCTGAAAATATTAAACAAAAAATTGCATATTTTCACAAACCACTTTATAAACCCAAAAATACGTATCACTTTCTTAAACAATTTTCTTACTTAAAGTTCGAACACCAGACTTGGGAAATTTTAAAATATTATTTAAAAACTGTGCCCCTGTCCCTCCACAAAATATGAACAGGAGGAGCAGCACCCCAAACCTCTTGGATAATTTAAAACACTTCATTTTCTCTAAATATTTTGGTAGTCCACTTAAAAATATATTCCTTAAAAAAATAATTTGGTCACTTGTGTGTATCTATATATATTTTTTAATATATGTCCGTTATCTTGTCACTGTCAAAGGTCAAGGTTGCTCGAATCCTTAAGAAAATCATGATGTCTGTGATGCCTCTGAGGAAAATTAGTTTTTCCTCTTTGTAATCTCAACGACAATGTTGTCGATGGTGTCAACATGGCCATGACCATGACACTTTGAAAAGTGAGTAGTATCATCATTTCTCGAGCATCATAAATTCTTACTCCCGAGCAGCACGAAGGTCACACTTCAAATGAAAATTGCAAGCCCGCGTGGTATATGGTTCGTGCAGAAAAAGTATTAAAAATTTCAAACTAAAGCAAACTTAAAAAATTATATTCATATAAAAAAATATCACACAACTTTTCCCCATCGTTTTTTTGCATTTGTAATCATCACCATTAGTGTAGTCATATTATATGAAAGAAAGAGTATTACTTGTCATTTAACTACCGGTGTACCGGTAATGACGATACTTGTTTCGTACTGTCAATTTATTCAAGTTCTTCCTCATCCCCTACTCCCACATGCATACATTCATACAATTTTATTCATTCTTTTAATTTTTTAAAAAAGTATGTACTTCGGTCATTGCATTCAATCGTGCGATTCATTACAAATGCAGGAAAATGTAAAATGTTCTACGATAGACGATAGAAAGGGAAAACTAGGTCAATCTAGTAGAAGTTGGGTTTTTTAATTTTTCTTTCTTCTCATTCATTATTATTACGACTGGTAGTAGGAGCGAGACTATATGCATTTGTATATTTAAATACCAACTAGAAGTCATCAAATGCCAATTGGTTTAGATATGATGTTGGTGTGGTGTGTGTAAACTTATCGCGATATTTTCCCAGGATAAAATATAAAAAAACAAAACTGTTTAACTACCTATATGAGTATTGTGATAAATAGTATGAAGTTGGGGTTAAAAATAAAAAGCGTTAAAAGTACATAGCAAAGTGTTCGTACTAACGATGTAAATACATGCAGAGCAGTGCAGTTCATTGTTGTGGTTCATGCTAATGCAAATTATGAATGTATAATATTTTTAATTGTGTTTTTAGAAGACACTGCAGGTTGTGAGTTCTTGCAATGCTGCTTTGTGCAATCAACAGTGAACTATAATCTATAATGCCTATGATGAGTGGTTATCATTCTTCTGCTCCTTACTACAAACATGAAGAGTTTTATATTACCTCCCGTAACGAATTTCTACACGGTATATCAACACTAAATTAATTTGTTAATTTAGTCATCGTCAGTGACAATGAGAGGACAATGCATTTGTATAAACCCAAAGGGGTCGTACATGCGTGCTTGGTTTTACATCTGGTTCCATAGCTGGTTAACTAAATAATCAAATTGAATTGACTAATGCATAGAATAGCATATGGATTACCCCATCGCTAGATTGGAGCTATATATCATAATATACAGGATGAATGACAACACAAATACCTACAATTTTAAATCACGCTGCTTTAATAATGTTTTGATGAATTCAACAGTTAAACACACAGTAATCCTGTTAAAAATTAAGGTGGTGACATTTTGACAATCGGTAAAAATTCCATATATCCATTTGTCTTAATCTGTTTGTTAATGTACTAAATGTAAAATTGCAAATCTGGGAATATTATTCATTTTTATTAAAGTGATCAATATGGCGCCACGTGCACATAGGTATAGTAATTAACTAGTGCATTTTCAAATATACATAATTGGATACCCTTTTTGCTGTAATAATGACTTATAATATGATATTCCATTTGTGCTTAACTTAAAAATATTGGCAATAAACTATGATGAAGCCTTTCACCTTTAATTTACCTGTCTACCAAACCTATTATTAATTTTGATCAGAAACTTTTCACACTATCATTTTTTAAAACCCTACCACCCAACCAACGTACACAGAAATTCAATAAAAATAGTTATTTGTGAAAGTAATTCCATTTTTTACGACTTTCCTTGTCTTCTCTCATTTCCATTTCATTTTCAATTCTCTCTCCTCCTATTAATCTGATTGTTTCATTTCACATTACAATTTATTTTTTTATAATCCCATCACCAATTATAATTACTATAAGGATGATCACCTTATATACTATGACTTTGATTCACCTTCACCTTCTACGCTTATCAATCATCGTTAAACACACAATACAAAAATAATGCAATGCGCTATGCAATCTATCACCACCCCAAGAAATAATAAACAAATACTACCACAGTTCTATAATTACTAATTGCACTTTGCATTGTTTTAAATTGCAATTTCGCATTGCACCGTGTGTGCTGCTGCTCCTTTGTCATTTGTGACGAGCAGCAGCGGATTAAAATAATAACAAGCTAAACAACAACAACACAAGCGGTAGCACACTTTTTATCTTATCAATTGCAACAATCCTATACACCTCCCTCTTTGATAACCACACGATTCCCTTTCGCTTTTCAATTTTTTTTCTAAAAGCAACTGGCAATTTTACATCGTGCGATTATAGATCATGAAACACGAGTCGTGTGTCATGAGAAGATATTTTTAGAATGACAATGACATTGTTGTACGCGTACGCATTCGTAGATAATAAAACGCTGTCGTGTGACTGTAATTATTACTGAACAACTCAAGTCGTGTGCCTTTACACATTCACAGTCAATCAGCACCAAAGACTCTCCTCCTTCTAATTCTACAATAAGTATGTCTGTTGTAATTTTATACGGGTAATTTCCGCTGATAACTTTCACTAATCTTAACAATCCGATATGTCATTAAATCCATACGAAGTGTTCTTGACCTTTTGCTGAAGATGAAAGTAATCAATGCAGTGCAATAATTGAAAGAAAATGTAAATGAAACCAAGTTTTACAGTAACATAGCGAGTGATGCAAATGACCTTTTTTTATTTTTTGCACTGAAAAAATTTTGACATGTAAAAAGTTATATTTTTTAGTCTTTTAGTAAAAGATAAATGCTTTCCAGGTCAAAGCAGCGTTTCCCCGTGATTTTCTTGGAGCTCCCCCACACCCACAAGGTTGGAATATCGATTAGCTCAATTTTCGGGTCTTTTCGGTAAACATTGTCCAGGGCTAGCCATTCGCTTCGTGTGCCTACATGGATTTTTAGAAAGAATCCGCCAATTTGTAACTTTTTGAGCATGAAATTAACCGCTTTTTCGACCAAGTTGCTGTCTGCATGCCAGCTCCGTCCGTTTTTGTCTGGGGTTCCGCTGAAGAAAAGGACGATTTGGTCATTGTTGAAATTAATCCGTTCCAAGTCCCTGAGGCGTTGGCGGAGGTGCTTGTGATTGGAAATGGTTTCCCGGATGAGGAGCGGTGGACCAAAGTCTTCAACGGGAACGGCTTCTTTGAAGTACTTTGTTTGCTTGGGGATGGCACTGAAACCAATGTGGGGAGCGTGATGAGAGGTGATGTGGGAGGAGGTGAGAATTTCGTCTGCGGTGGGGACGGAATGATGAATTTGAGAAATTACTTGAATTTTTGTGGGTTTTGAAGTGGGCTGTTGGGTCGGTTGACTGGTGTGGGAGGTGGCCATCTTGGAGAAAAAAGGTGTTCGAAAGGAAAAGGTTTTAGTTCGAGAAAATAGTTACTGGTCGTATCAAATTACTTGGAATAATAAAATGAATACAGATAAATTGCCAATTTGACCACGATTAATTTCACAGAGTACATGGAAGGATTTTATTTGATGAATTTCTATGGAGCATAATAATTTAACAGCTCACATTATTCCATCACACTACCAATAACCTCTAAACATGTTAAAAAAGTTATTTGTATCACGTCGCCCCAATCACTTACGAGTCATTTAGGTAAGGAAATGCACAAAATAAAGGCATTTGATCAGTTTTACATTTTTCAAGAAATGTTTTATTAAGCCGGTTTGTAACAAATAATAGTATTAAAAATATAAGTTAAAAAACTGCATAGGTACATAGAAGAGAAATATCACATTGACAAGACAAAAGCTGAGCAAAATTGTTAAGTGTAGTGCATTAGTTTTCAAATATAAATTTTGTTTGGACAATTACAGATATTAATATTGGCAAATTATAAATTGAAATTTTCTTCACGTGATACGAAACGAATAACGAAATAAACGAATAAACAAATCATTTTAAACCTTTAAATTTGCAAATGTGGATATAAGCCAATTAATGTTACTGATTCCGATAATGTGTTTCATTTGGTTGAAATGTGGTATATTGGTTGACTGTAGAGAGGGCCAAAATGGTGAAACTGCGTGCATGAGTAGAAGAAGCGATAGTGGTGCGTGGGTTTACAATTTAACCCATCAAGTACCCACCATAACCATATCCAAGACCCCCAAGTCCAGGGTACATGCCAATTCCTACAAATTCAAAAAATAAAAATTATTCACGCATTTTCTTTTCATTTGAAAATCGGTTTTAATTTTCTGACTTCTTACCCTTAAGTCCCATCATGCCCATGCCATAGTGTGGAACGGCGTGACTAACGGAATGGGATGCAATAGTGTGCCCAAGACCGCCGTATGCAGGATAAGCTCCCAACATGTCATACCCCAATCCAAATTGCGGGGTAACCACACTGGAACTCACATGATGATTCTGAACAACAGCTCCTCCACCGTATGGCCTGGCAGTGGCTACTGCAACAAGGGCAAGGAAAAGGATAGCGATTTTGGCCATTTTGAAAATAGAAACTTTTCTTCAGAAAATTTCCAAAAATTGTTGAATGCTTTGTAACTTAACTGCTGTAAAACTGAACTGATGACTTTCCATGAAAAATTGTCGGATTTATATACAAAAATCTTTAACCACCCTCGCCAACGGTCACAATGCCAAAGTATATCAAGTTATTTTTTTTACAACGCGGAAAGTTAAATTTCAGCTTGACCGTTGTACCTTCTTACACATTTTTGTGATACAATTTTTGTCTTCAACGCAGTCATGCCTGTCATGCTAATGGCGGCGTTTCTTATGCAATCACACAAATACCATCCATAATGCAAGTTCCAAATTTAAAAAAATAAAGAAGTGTGAATATTATGTAATCTTGACATGAACATTATCAACATCAATGACCACTATCGTTAACGTCATTTATTATCATGTTGTGCTAGAAGAAGACACAAAAATTAATTATATCTCTTTTGAAAAATTGTTTTCCGTGTTAAGTGCAAAATTACCAGTTTTAGATTCGCATATTAATTTCAATTACCCAACTACCCCAACAGCCCAAAAAATTTCCTGGTTTTTAGCCCATATCATCACCGAAAGCTATAAATTAAACATCAATTTAACACGGTCTGCAATTTTCACGTGATTATTTTTATTCCCCCTTTTGTTTTAGCGGTACCTATGTAAGCAATTGTCCAGCCGAGTTGAATGCGTTGATGATAAATAATGATACGCTATTTTTACTTCCCGAACTCATTCGACCGTTCATAGAGATGAGTACGTACCTAAATAACATGCAAATATAATACAGTTACATTACTTGAATGTGAACTGCGATAATGTTCGTTGGTTCACAATTTCTCAGGATTAAAAAAAATTGTTGATCTTGTTTACAAATTTAGTGGCAGTAATCACAAAGAAACGGTAGTTTTGAAAAAATAAATTTTCAGTGGCTTTTATTACTGGACTCTGAACCTGTGTGACTTTAAGCATATCTGAAACATCAAGTTTTGCTAGCCAGCCTGATATAAAAATTTAGATTGCGCAATAAAAGTTTTTGATTATAATGAACATGAAATGTATCAAAGATTAATTCTTTGAGATAATCGGTACGCAGGTGAGTTACTTAGGTGCGTGGGCGCATCAAGATAAATTTTTTAAAGAATCGGGAAATTTGAATACTTGATTCGGTTACATGAATTTAAATAAAGTTGTCAGTAGTACACACGGAAATTATAAGGTGCTCATTTCTGCTCATGATACCGTGATAAAGTTGATGATTATGTAAAAAGATTTTACTCATGAGTAAACAAGCAGTAAACACATTCATCTTTCTGATTCTTTGGGAATATGATATAATCATTTAATTATCATTAAAACCACCTTGATCTTGACCTGGACCAAAACCAGTAGTAGTTAACTAAATTGTAAGAATAGAAGTTATTACACACAGTAAGAAGTGCGTATAGGCACGTAAACAAAAGTTAATACTGACTTACATTAAATTAATTTTTCATCAGTGGAATACCTACCTGTGTATAAGAATACAGCTTTTGCAAGTTTTAACGATGAGAAAATAATGTGGCTACAAATGCTATGAAACTTGCACAGCCATTAGTCATGTTAGGCAGCACTATTATGTAGGTAGGTATGCAAATATGTGATGTGTCTTCATCAAGTAATTTTGGTACAAGATTGCCTCAATTATATTTTTATCTGGTTCATCTTAAATTTTGTTGTAATTTTACCAGTTATTTTTTTGCAGTTATTATGACCCACGTTTCCCATATTTCGAAATAATTTATGCACCAATGACCCATTTAGTTGTCCAGTTAGTCATTTACAACTGGAATGTATACTCCACTCCTGTACAAAAAATCTGGATTCAACTGGTCTTTATGTTGGATTGGAATGGGAATATTTTTCTTAAAAAAATAAAGAAGGAAATATTTGATTGCTGAAGACTTTTAATAAAAACCGTTACAGGCTACATAGCTTGCTAATGAGATCACAATCACAAGTTTGCGTAATAACTTGCTTCAAGCATATAGGCAATTATATCCCCGTTTTTGTGGGTTTTCTGGGTTCCCGCTACTTTTAATAATTTTTCCATGTATTAAAATTAAAACTAAGCAAAAATGACTATGCTAATACGGACACATGGGCCATATAAATAAGAATGGCTGTGATTCTGGAATTCGTCATCAGTTCTCACCTTGCACTGCACCCCCACACATTAGTTTCAAAAAGCAAAAGTCTTTTCAGCAAAATTTTGCACAAAATTTTTTAAAACCAATATGGCCAAAATTGCTATTCTTTTTTTTGCCCTCGTTGTAGTCTCCTCCGTCAACGCAAAACCGTTTGGCGGAGTTGTTTCTCAAAATCATCACGTTAGTAGTTCCAGTCATCTTGGCTATGGAATGATGGGATATCCTGGCGTTGTTGGACACTCCATGTCTTCCCACTCCAGCATTGCCCATGCCGCACCACATTTGGGAATGGGATTTAAGGGTAAATTTTAACTTACAAACGGGTTATTTATTTAAAATATTTAGAAATTTTACAGAAAATGATTTTTCAGTTCTTCTTTTTCACTTTCTTATAGGCGTTTATCCAGGTATGGGAATGGGATATGGTCTCATGGGTTAGCCCAACAACAAAATTCTGAAAAAAAAATTTTATTCTGAAATTCACACAAAACTACCTCTTACCCAGTCAGCAGCACTAAAAATGCTCATCTCTATTCTACACTCAAGTATAATTGGTAATAAATTGCATTGCAAATTGCATGATTGGTTTGCTAAAAAAAATTACGCTTGATTGGATATTTTTAGTCAGATATATTCGTTTGCACTTTTAATGCACTTTTGTGTTCAAAATTAAGAAATCTTAAATTTATTACCTTTGCAATCAAATATTTGATCAGTATTACTCTAACTAAATTAAAATTAATCAATTTGTCGGTACTAAAAAATTGGAAACTACAATCTTATAAACTCACTCGCTGATCTTTTGCAAAAATTGGAAAATGTAAGAAATTTTTGTACAAAATTCTAAAGATTTTTAAACAATGTCCTCCCACAACCTTTTGTCAACCTTGAAGTATTTTATTTTATTGTGTTCTATTAATTAGTTATCTTATTATCAATTATATCTTTTGTTATACTTTTTATATTAATTATTGAACCAGATTTTATACTGATGTCCACTTAATATATGCGAATAAAAATTTGCTTCAAAAACCCCTCAGAAAACAAACGATTTATTGTTATTGTTATTATTGTAAATACCACTTTAATTTACCTACTCATTTATCTTTTTTGTTGGATATGGGATTCCTGCGATTTCGTCCTTGCTTTTATTTAGCCCTAATGAATGAAATTCTCATTATCTCTATACATGACTGACATACATGTATTCATCAATTCAAAGCAAAATTCTACTTTCAAATATATTAACTTAAACTTTAAGAAATTGATTCTTACTAATACCAATTTGTCAATATGAAATGTGTAATGGAAATATAGATACAGTATGAAAATACAAACTGATCCCGGTTACCTGAATTTTGACTAGAACTAGCTAACGTAACGCATGTGTCGGCGATTGTCACGATTTGTCAGGTTGACATATCTTATAAAACAAAGCAACGTAAAAATAGTGTCATCATAAGTCATAGTCATATAGCGACAAAAGTTCCAATGAATTTCCTCGTGTAATGCATACCAGCATTCAAAAATATTGCTTCAAAAATATTTCTGTTAAGGATCACTTTTGAAGCTAAACACATTCTAGTAATGCATATCTTCTATCCGACATGACGTTAATAAATAATTATCTATGAATAATGGCAATGACATATGAAGTAGTCTGCGATATCGAAGGATAATAATACATTATGCATTTATAAAAATTCCTCCAACCTATCACGTATACGAAAATTTTAAAATGTCTGAACAATAACAAATAAAAATAATATGACGTTTGGTATGAGAATTTTCATTATCTAAAACTGTGAGTTATCATCAATACTCAATGCAGACTAATAGATATAATAACCTAACGTACAAAGATGCTGAATATATGTTTCCTCATGACTCATAACTGTAATATAATTAGGTGATCATGGACAGTGAACACATTCACAAGTCGTATTTAATTTGACTACAATGCAGAAATAATATACAGGAAGAAAAATGGTCGGTGATGTGCTTGCTGGAATAGCGGTACGTTTTGGAAAAGATGCTTTATCAGCGCCATAAAAAAAGCTCGTTCCACTAGAGTTGCGTTTTGGTATTACCTATCCAGAGAAATGGTATAGCAATCGATAACACTGCAGTGGCGGACATAACATGTTTTTTTATCATAATATGCAATTTATACCAGCATAAAATATTAAACCAAGCCGAGGGATAATTTCAATTAAAATTTTTACAGTATATAAGTTGTGAATTGTATAGCAAGAGCCATCATTCAAGTTCCAGTCTCATCATTAACAGTTCCCAACTTTTAAAGTTCACAACTTCACACTCTTCAAATATCAAAATGGCCAAGTTCGCAGCTCTTGCCTTCCTCGCTCTTGTTGCTGTCGCCACTGCTAAGCCCATGGGCATCGGTGGTTTGGGTCACATGGGTGGCATGGGTGGTGGTATGGGAGGAATGGGTGGCGGCATGGGAGGTATGGGTGGTGGAATGGGAGGCATGGGTCATGGCATGGGGATTGGTGGCATTGGATTGGGCAAGACTACCCACGTAAGCTCCAGTGTTATCAGCCCTTACCTCGGAATGGGATTGGGATACGGAATGATGGGATATCCAGGAATTGGCATTGGACACAGCATTGCCAGCAGCTCCATTTCTCACGCTGTGCCACATCTTGGCATGGGGATGATGGGAATGGGAATGAAGGGTAAGCTGCTCAATATTTCAGATAGTTCATTAATGAAGGTTATATAGATTATGAATTAACTATATCTTTATTTTTTTTGTTTCCAGGTCTTGGCATGATGGGCATGTACCCAGGAGGTATTGGAATGGGATATGGACTTATGGGTTAAACTGACAAATTTTTTGCAACTACCCATTATGCACCCCACAATCCCGAATTGCACAGTCCTCATCCTTGTCACCAATCAAATCAGTATTCTGCTGCACTTCAAACACTAAAATGGACTATTAGGAAATTTCAAAAAAATTGTTTTCATTAGAAAGCCTTTGATTGGCGAATTTGAATTTGAATTTTTTCATTTACGGCACTTGTGTTCAAATTACCTCATTCAATATTTAGATTAGTAGGGATATCTACAATGATTCTGGTCACTAACTTGTGAGACAGTCGTTAAATTTTTAATTTTGATTTAGACGAAAAAAATCTAGTCTTTTGCACTGTTATTGTCAGTATTGATTTCAAAATTTGCATGCTACAAAATTTTTATTACTACTTATTTTATTTTGCACTCCTGTATTTTTAGTTATATTTTTTTTTTGTAATTAAGGATTTTTTATACTGAACTATAATATTTTTTATATGCTGAAATAAAAAAGGACTCACTATCGAAGAAAAATAATTGTAACCACTTCTTTGTATAATTTGCTTATTGAAAATTACTACCTTTGACCGACCTGGAGTACATTATTTTACAGGTTGTTTACGACTGGCATCGATTATAGCCTCTTATATCAACATTTCATAATAGCTTCATATTTTATTCATGGTCTTCCACTTTTTATAACCAAATCAATATTTTCTCGAAAATAAACTGAAATCCATCACAATAGTTCTTCTATTATTGCCCCCTGCACCAATCTATAAATAAATACCTTCTTTTGTCAACCTTGAATTCAAATGCTGAAAAAACCTTAATATTCAATTTTTATACTTATCCTTGAAATGATAGATTAGGATTATTTTCCGATTGTATTTCCCCATATTAAATCCAGTTTTTCGAAAATTTGACGATGCAAATCATGTCGAAAAAATTTTCAAAAGGAGCAGAGCTAGCAATGAATATGGAAACAAAGTTTATTCTGCTTGAAATATTGAATATAGTAACGTAGTCAAAAGATGGATACATACTTGAGGAATTTCAAAGTATAAAAATAGGCTACAATTAATAATAATTTGTAGATATTGGATTAGAGATATATTAGCAATTTATACTAGCCTGTTACTCTAGAAAGCTTAAATTGTACATATTTTTAAACCTCACAGGAAGGATATTTATTCTAGGGTCAAATTGCAATGAATATCATCTATTTTAGTAATTCAGTGATACATTTAAGGCGACAAAAGAACAAAAATGTTTTACTACATATTTGGTTTGGTTATTCATGATCTGTTATTATAAGATCTCCAGACAAAAAAAAGCTAAAAAAATCAAGGATATTCACAAAGAAATTAAGATGGTGTATCAACACACGAAATCCCCTAATTCCCGTTTGTTTCCTTGAATTTATTATCAGATAAATTCATTTACTGGAACTTATGGGATTCGATTATATAACGGTACAGTTTACACAGAACACCGAGCTCCTAATTTTGGCATCTGGTCGCATACATGCGTGACCACAAAGCATAATTCCAAGCAATCAAGCAATTTTCTTAAAGCAATTCACGCCTACTTACGTACCAATTAAAACAAAGAACAGAACGGTGGTGGTCAGCAGCATTAAGATATTTTATAATTTACCAAGCATGAAAAGAATGAACCAATATTGGCCACAGATGTTGCTAAATTAATGATAGAATACATTCTGAATGCACACAAAGCAATTTACACAAAAACACAAAAAATAGATATGTATTCACTGGAATAATGATGGGAACTTGATAATAACAAATTTATACCGGCAACTGTTTGCATACTATTTACCGACAAGAGTACAGATATAACTATAAATAAAAACAATAACAATGAAATTCCAATTAAAATTTTTCACTATATATAGTCCGCTCATTGCTCAAGATAAGACATCATTCCAGTTCCAAACTCAGCAGAAGCAATAAACACCAAACTCATCCCAGCCCGGTTAGTTACCGAAGAAAAACTGAAATCTTCAAAATGGCCAAATTCGTTGCTCTTCTTGTCCTCGCCCTTGTAGCTGTTGCTACTGCCAAACCCATGGGAATCGGAGGTATTGGCGTTGCCCATAAGACAGCGGCTGTCAGTTCCCAGATTGTTAGCCCTTATCTTGGTCTGGGATACGGAATGTTGGGATATCCTGGCATTGGCATTGGACACACTGTCGCTAGTCACTCCATTTCTCATGCTGTTCCACATTTTGGATTGGGAATGGGAATGTTCGGGCTTAAGGGTAAATATATTTTGTAACTGAAAATATCACAGTGTTTATTTCTCATTGTCAGAGTTATTGATTTTTAAATTTTGGTTATCTTTATAGGACTTGGCATGATGGGCATGTATCCAGGAGGTATTGGTATGGGATATGGTCTCATGGGTTAAGTTAGCTCATTCATCCACCCACGTAAATGTCTTTCATCTGCACCATCTCACCCCAGTCAGCACCACAAAATCACCGGATTGGTATTTAAAAAATCAAATAATGCAAATTCAAATTGGTATAGTCAACCTTTCAAGATTTTTAATCGATTCAATTATTGGCTCCAGTTAAAATTTAAAATTGCCAGTTTCATTCGGTGCCATTCCAACAATTTTAATGGTAAAAAAACTAGACTACATAATTGGTTTTCCAAAATTAGACTTTAAAATTTAAGCCAACCGAAAAAAATTCCGGCCATTTACAAAACCTTTTTGTATTCAAATCTTTAATGTGAAACAATCTGTATCAATTTTAATGATTAGACAAGAAATCTGAATATCTCACTACAAAATTTTGCATGATTCAAAATTCTAGCCATTTTAAAACGCACTGATTTCAACTTGCCACACTCACTGGTATAGGTAGTTAAAAAATGTGATAATATCTATATATAAATTATATATTTTTGTACTATTTTTATTGGATTTATATTTTTTATACTGTTTCAATAAAAACATTTGTCAATCTTTTTCTAAATTAGTCGTTTTCTTCAGTCTTGACATTATTCATCTCCAATTCGTTTCCTGCTTACAATTGTTAATGTAAGTATAAATTTTACTGAGGTACATAAATATAATACATACTAAATTTATGAGTATTGTCGGAAAATTTTAAAGTTTATTATTTTAGGAAAATAGAGAGTTTAACTGATTTTATATTGGGAAGGAAGGGGAATGAATACATGTCACTTGAAACGATTCATTAGTAGTGAATATGTTCACTTGCATCGGGCAACCCAATTTTTGTGGATACACCGTTTCTTAAACAGGCCATAGCCTTTTATAGCCCTATTTTATGTTCATATTTGCAGGAAGTAAATCTGTGAAATTTCTAGGTGCAAAGTTACATAATAAATCAAACAAGGATGAAACATCCGGTCCATTTTAAAAATTGAACTGTTACAAAATGTCTAAATGTTCGTATAACCATATTACCACACAAACCGTTGGATACAACATAAATTATTCCGCATAATAATTACATTTTTATGGTATTACTGAACATTTTTTTGATATACATTATAATTCTATAATTTTGAATTCATTTAAACTTGTAGGCTTTATTTCTAAAGAGCAAGGGCAACAGTCAACTAGGTTAACTTAAAACATATTTTTGTTAGTTGAGTGACAATTTTGAGACATTCTTAAATAAGGCTACGAATAACGAGTGGAAATAAAAATGGAGTTCCGAATATTCTTTTCTAAATTCAGTTGGGTTTTTACATATTTTTAAAAATGTAAAATGTGATTACCTATGATTTTTTGCAGTTGCTCCTGCTAGTGTACTTGATGTTGAATGAAATATGCAGACTTCATGACGCAAGTTATGAGTGAATGAATATATATAGTTCAGTGGGTTGGATAAACAAAAAATTTCAAGGGAAGTTTCATTACCAAATAAAAAAGTTATTTCCTCAAGTTCCCTAAATATACTCATACAAACATGTGTACTTTTTTTAAACAAAATAATTTTTCCCAACTTTTCTAAAAAAATTAGAATATCATTTACATCCAAGACATACTAAACCTTAGCATTAGCACACGTGTCTTAATTTTTTGTAATTTTTGAAAATTTGAGTTCCTGGAAATCAGAATAGGAAATCATTATGATGATGCTAAAATAGTAACGACAAGCACTACAATCCCATAATGTTTTTATTTGGTAAAATAATGCCTAAAAGCACGGGGCGTCATTTTTTGCAAAGGTTGCAACCAAACTGCAATTACAATGCATAGGCGAAGAAAAAATAGTATTATTTATTCATACACAAAAAGTACCACTGAGAAATTCATTTAAAAAATAAGTATTCCAGAATTAATCTACGAGACTTTAAACGTGTTTTTAATGAAGGAAAATATGTTCCTTAATTTCATTAATAAAATAAGGTCTCATAAAAATGAAACAAATTAATAAAAAATGACTCGTGATATACATAAAATAAATAAAAGTTATTGAAAGTATAAGTTTAATACAAAAATGGCAGCATTATACATGGTGTATATAAACTGCAGAGTGATCAAGAAAAGTCATCATTCCAGTTCCAAACTTACAACAGTAATAATAATCTTCTTCCGAAATTCGCCACCAACGCACCAATTCCTTTATTGTCCGAAGGAAAATTTTAAAAAATGGCAAAGTTTATTGTCCTTCTCGTTCTAGCGGTTGTCATCAGCTTGGCAATTGCTAAACCAGTGCCAGTGGATTTGGGTGATGCCATTAAGAAATCAGTAAAGCTTATCAAACCTTTAATTGGATTGGGATATCCTCTGGGATTAGCGGCTGGCAAATCAATTGTGGGATTGGGAATAATGGGATTGAAGGGTAAAATTTTAATTTCGTTTTTTATCTAAACTTTGATCATGGTACCATATTTTACAATAGATTTATAAAGGTCTCAAACTATTTTCTGTTTTTTCACAGGACTTGCGATGATGAGCATGTACCCAATGGGTATTGGTTACTATTCATACATCAGCTAAGTTTAGAATGCAAATACTGCAGCACCATAACAACTTGGAACAAACGCTGAATTGACCTCTTCCCAAAAATTCCAAACTGAAAACCGGCAAATATTAATTTAAGGCAGGTGTACTATACTGACGCAAACGTAACTGGCATGAAATACGCACTTTGTAAATGCTAAATTTAAAATTTGAAGAAATTCGTGTATAAAACTTCAAATGTATTTTATATTGTTTCTGCGATAAATAAATTATTGTAATGTTTGAATATGCTGAATGTGTATTAATAATTATCAAGCAAGTACAATCAATCATCTTTGTTTTCATGCACCACGGTAAAGTCCGACATTGAAATCAAAGTTTTTGTGTTGCTGGATTCAAAACCATCCCAGTAGAAAAAAGATGCTAAAGACAAAAAATTGGATAATAATTCAAAATTCTGCGAAAACATGTAAAAACATGGAACAGAAGGTCAATCACATGATAATAAACATATATAATACAAATACACATTATAAAAAACTATCTGGGAACGACTAATTGTGCGCAATTAAGACTATGGATTCTGGAAAGAACAAAGGTCAAATGTAACATTTTTGTGAGAATCAATACGATACATATTGTTTTGTACCATTTTTTTCAATTAATTTTTGACCATAAAAGTTGGAATAAACTTGAAAATATTGACTATAGTCAGGAGAGACGAAATGATATCATGAAGCCCACTAATTGCAATAATTATTCATATTGCCAATTCATTTTTTAAAAATTTTAATTCTAATTTGATACAAAAATAATTATGTATAATAATTACTTACATGAGTGTACGCTGTACGGAATACACTTTTTTTCAAATACATTGAGTTTACATGAACAAGAAACAAACATATTTTTGAGACAATGTTTTCATTTCTGTTATCCAACTTGGATAATCCAAGTGAAGAAACAGTTGTAAGATTCCATAAAATGTACGGCATGACTGCACCCGTTTACGCTTCCCTGCACTCGTCTTT
Source organism: Coecobrya sp. COE2 (assembly GCA_027743765.1). Classification (NCBI taxonomy): domain Eukaryota; kingdom Metazoa; phylum Arthropoda; class Collembola; order Entomobryomorpha; family Entomobryidae; genus Coecobrya; species Coecobrya sp. COE2. Next base: position 34,950 of record JAHZMV010005405.1, read on the forward strand.
TCTGACTCTCATAAAACTGTATCGGCATTGTCAGTTCAATTACATAGGTAGGTATATCTACTATCTAATTATAATTATGGTAAAAAAAACTAACAAAAGAACGGTTAATTGGCATGGTTCAGCAGAGTGTACCCAGTAGCCCGAAACCCGGATAAAATTGAATGAGAAGCTATAAATGTAACAGCTTGATAATGAATAAATAAACTGTAAACAGAAAAAAAATACTGACCGCTACAAAATTTGACTTGGTCCAGTAGACCTCCACACAGCTTCCAGTTTATTTCCGTAATTTCCACAAATTTTCCAAAAAACAGACAAAGAAGTCGTTACTGGAAGCTGATTAAATAGGTAACGAGTTCAGTTTTTTGTTGGAATGATTGAGTTCACGTAATGCAATAATATGTTTACCAAAAGACTCTTGGGGATTTTTTCAATGAAAAATCTGAATCTGAAATGTTTGGTATTTAAACGGCAGAATTTTCAGTGCAGGTTATCAGTTCACTTGTACAACTCACAACAACAAGCTTATCAAAAAAGTTTTAACAAATTATCTCTACTGAAGATAAATAACTACTACCATTAAAAATGGCCAAGATTGCTGCTCTCGTTCTTCTCGCACTTGTTGCCTTTGTCGCTGCCCATCCCCACCCTCTCGGGGGAATCGGAGTTGCCCATAAAACTGCCCATGTTAGTTCCAGTGTGGTGAGCCCTTACATGGGAATGGGAATGATGGGATATCCAGGACTTGGCGTTGGTCATACCGTTTCTCATCACACTGTTTCCCATGGTGTTCCACATCTCGGGATGGGAATGGGAATGATGGGAATGAAGAGTAAGGCGTCTGGAAATTAAGATTATATTTTTATTTTAGATTTTTGTCATGGTCACATAATATTTTTTATTCTTATTTGCAGCTATGGGAATGGGCTATGGTCTCATGGGTTAAAACAAACAGTAATACCCACACCATTTTTCATCATTATCAAAATTGGCCCCAAAAATTATTTTCAAAATTATTGTGATTGGACCTAAAATATTAATTTCAATTCATTAATTATTCTATTGGTTATACATAATTTGAAGCGTAAAAAGTACCACACAGTCAGTTGGTACCGAAACCTTAAGCCAAAATTTTTTAAATGTAATTATATTTTTTTATATTTTTTATATTTTTGTACAAAAAATAAATGAAAATTTTCACAATGTTTCAAACATAATTTTAAAAAACCACAACAGTCTATATTTATTGTATTGCGTAATCATCTGCCTACATGGAAATTTGCATATTACACCAAAAAGATTACTAATTTCATAAATTGATAAGGGGATACTTCCGGTTTGGGCTCTTCTCAGAAATTAGTTGGAATACCGAATACTTTTCAGAAAACTGTTTAAAACAACAAGAACAACAACCGGATCTACATTAAATGAATTTCGTTTCATTGACTTGAATATGAACAGTATACGTCATGTGAAACATTAATTAATTGACGTAATAATGTAAATAGGTCCCCTGCTATTGGTTTTAGAAGATCATGAGTCAACATTGCTGACGCGCAAATAAAAAGTGACGCGAGTGATATAAAATGAAATGAAAAGGAGATTAATTAAAAGCACAAAGGATTAACATAAACGCATAAAACTGCATTTGGTCTTCACGTGATAATTTGACGATTCGGTAATTGTAATTAGCGTCGACTCAATGAACCCGTTACCCGTTTACGTTTGCTGCTACTGTTCATGTGATCATTATGCTGCTTTTGTTGAGTTTCACTGGAATTACGGACCGCAACTTCCGTCCTCCACTTAAATTCACACACCACTATATAGTCAAACATTGCTTATCTGCTTTGCTTATAATGTCATATATTATACTCTAAATCGACAAATTTTTGTGTGCAAGTTTACTAACTGTACTTCTGATGATATGCCTGTTCTATAATTCTATAATCGTTTTTTATTTCATAGACTCAAAATGCATTCTAGTCTAGACTATATAGAATTACGATACTCTATGTACTTGATTGATGACCATCATGAATCACTGGAGGAAAACTTGCTAGTAAATTGCTAGTTTTGCTACAGCCCTCTAAAACCTTATGTTATTTATGACCACTTGCAACTTAAACGTACATTGCGTCACTTCTTGGCATTTGACAGTTACAATTAAGTTATATTATTCTGGTTGTAAAAGATCAATTTAAATTATTTCCATCAATTATTCAGTTACATCATGAATGGAATTTACTGCGGAGAAAATGTTTTTGAAAATATTGAAGTTACAAGATTCACAAGGAGGCCAGAAAGGATAGTTTTATCTTTCAAATCAGAAACATCAGAAATTGTCTGTACTACCAAGTCGGGCAAGGTGGATTTAAGTGGTATATATTCCAAAGCAAAGTATTTCGTATAATAATAGAGGAACTTATTTTAAAACAAATGACCTGTTAATTATTTTGTCCTCTAGTAAGTATATTCCAAGTGAAGGAAATCCGCACCGGGAAAAAGTACAAAGATTTCGACAGGTCAGAAGCGAAAAAAGTCCATAGTGCATGTTGCTTTGTAATATTTTACGGAATTGACTTCCGATTGAAAACACTTTCCATTGCGAGTAAGTCTAAACAATTAAGGAAAATTTGCAATGCATTTTTGATAAAAAAAATGATGTTGTCTGTATTTTAATGGAAGCCCTAACTAAGCAAGATGCAGAAAACTGGAGTAGAGGACTACAAGAAATGATTGACAATTTGTCCCCTTCCTACTTAACAAAATTGGACATTTGGTTTATAAAGCAGTTTGACAACATTGTCACTCCACTGGGTCAGGACGGTGTAACTTTCAAGCAAATGAAAGAATTTACAAACCGAAACGCTATAAAAATTTCCAGTGGAAAATTACGAGAAAGATTCGAATTACTTCAGGATGAAAATGGAAATGTAAGACATTTCGGGTTTCAAATGCTCGTTCGAGAATTTTTACATGACCAGCAGGTATTTTTTGATAGAAAATATCTATATTAATTTCTAAATATCCGCGTGTATTTAAAATATTATGTAACATGACTATTCCCAGATTTTTACTGACTGCTTCGGAAAATATTCTTTAGATGACCGCATTTATATCGATGAATTCCTAGAATTTCTTAAGCAGGAGCAACACGAATCATGCGAATTAAATGGTAAAATGGACGAGTACAAGGAATATTTCCGAGAGCATACCAGTTTAGGAAGTACGGGTCTCCTTTACATGAACTCCACCGAGGTGAAAAAAACGGCAGACTCAGCTAATTAAAAAATAAATCTTGAAATTATAGTACATTTTCTATTTTTAAGGCTGTCGACTTTCTCTTTTCGAAACATAACCAAGTGTGGGACAAGAAGTATGATACTGTCCATCAAGATATGACCAAGCCATTGAATTATTATTGGATTGCTTCTTCACACAATACGTAAAATAGCAAAATATTTTTGTTATAAATAACTCGTTATCTTCAAGTTATCAGCTTATTGGGTTTCAGATATTTAATGGGCGATCAGGTAAGCAGCGAGTCTTCCGTGGAAGCTTATGCAAGATCTTTACGGCTTGGGTGTCGCTGTGTAGAATTAGATTGCTGGGATGGTAAAATAATTAATTAAAAATTAAGTTTATTCAAAGTTTCTAAAAAATAGAACAAGGTTTTATTATTATTTTAATCATTTACAGGTCCAAATGGCAGTCCTGATATTTATCATGGACGGACACTAACAACCAAAGTACCATTTAAAGATGTCCTTAAAACTATAAGAGATCATGCTTTCGTCACGTCAGAGTGAGTAGTTTAATTAATTGCATGAATATAAAATAAATAACTCGTTATACTTAATATTTTTGTAACTTGATAAAATGTAGCTATCCTGTCATTTTGAGTATTGAAAACCATTGCTCTATAAGTCAACAGAGGGTGATGGCATCAAAATTTCGTGTGAGTGTAGTAAGCCACTAATTATTTTGCTGGATACTTTAAATTATAGAAAAATTAAACAACCCAATTTTTTCAGGAAATATTTGGCCAATCGCTGGTAAGACAGCAGCTCTTTAAGGACGAAAAGGAGCTTCCATCTCCGCATGACCTTCGTTTTCGCATCCTTCTTAAGGGCAAAAAGCTTCCAAAAGATGCCAAAGAGAAGATTGAAGAATTTGAAAATGATAAGCTGGATCTGAGTGGCACCTATAAAAATGGAAAAATGTATATTCAAGAAGGAAATGAGTGGTGTCCTTACTTTTTCGCACTGTGCCCCGGTAAGTTTGTACCTTTCGCTATAAAGCTACATATTTGTTAATTGGATTGATGAGATGGAACTTTTTTTTAAAAAATAATCAGATAAACTGATTTACATGGAACTCGACGAACAACATGGAAAGCATCTTCGACATAAAGATTCTGGCATTGTAATTATTTCATCATATTTAACTTAAAAATTGCATGTAAGTTTGTATAATAATTTGGTGTAATGTGCTTTGTCACAGGGCATATCTGACGACGAACTCCACTACAGAAAGAAATGGTTCCACGGTACTGCATTGGTTTATTTGAAACACCTTCATTGTTTGCACTTAAATGAATACTTTTCATATAAATTGTTAATATTTTTATGAAGGCAAAATTCCTGGAGGATTAGAGGCTGCTAAAGCAAGAGTTAGAAAATTTGGGGTTGAAGGAGGATTTCTAGTAAGGCAGAGTGAGAGTGGAACTCACGCTGGGAATTACTCGTTAGATTTTCTGTAAGTTTTTCCCATTCGCCATTGTATCATCATTCATTCATTGATTAGAAAGATGAAAGTTTTTATATGACTCATTATGCGATTTCAGGTCCTGTGGTACCGTCTATCATATCCCTATTCAATCCAATACAGATCAAGATCAAACGCAATACTATTTAATCCAATCCAAGCAATTTGATAATCTCTACTCTCTAATCAATCACTATAAGAAAAATCAATTGGAAACTAAAGTAAGATTATCACAAAATAAAATTAGGTTTATTGACCTTAATTATCTCAAAATGCCCCCTCTTCCCATACAGGATTTTCGTATAGAAAGATTCACAAAGGCGGTGCCTCCACCCCCAGAAAATCCTGACCGTCTTCCATGGTTCTACCCCAACGTTTCCTGTCCGGATCCAATGGACAGCAAAAAAGCTGTAGAAGTTCTTAAAAATATTCCCCTAAATGGAGCCTTTCTCGTCCGCTATGCTTCCGACTACCTCAAAAATGGACAAGGTTATCGATTCGTGATAACATTTCGTATGGCAAATCATATCAAACATTGTCAAGTGAAAGAAGATGGGCATCTTCTTGTCGTTTCCAGTCGACGATTTAACAGCATCGAAAAGCTTGTCCAGTACTACTCAACACACTCATTCTACCGGGGTCTAAAATTGAAACATGCCGTTAACGAACAATTATACAAGTGCGTTTGGAAAAATTAAATACAAAGTATAATGATTCCACACATTTTTAATTTTTAAAATCTTTTTAACAGATTTGCTCACAGCGTTGAAACGCCTGACGATTACAAGTACAAAGTGTACACAAATCCGGACTATTACATAACCGACACCAGTCATAAAGTTAAAGCCATGTATGATTTCCAGCCAACGGATTCTGACTCCCTGCAATTTAGAAAAGACGACGTAATCACTAACGTAGTTAAGGATGACCCTGTGTGGTGGAAGGGGGATTTGGGAGAACAGATTCAGAAATCATTTCCAGCCAACTTTGTTAAAGAAATTGAGCCTGGAACGTCCCCATTTGGAGAATTACAGAAAGGGGTAGTGGAGCTGGGAAAAGTGGACCTGGAAAAAGGGAATGATGAACAGTTTCCAAACATTCTTAAAATTCATAGTCTTCGCAGCCCCGTCTCGTTCAAAATGGCAGTTAAAGAATACAAAGAAGCTAAACAATGGTGAGATCTATATTCAGATTTATAGGTAATTTGGTGGGGGGGGGGTTACTCTGAGACTGAGTTGTAAAAAATATTTTGTTTTTCAGGCAAGAAATGATAAATTATGTGTATGCAAAAAATCCAAAGAAAGGGTCACCGAGTCATCAAATTCAAAAGAAGAACAAGATTGCTCAAGAGTTATCCAAGCAGATAGTTTATTTTGGAGCTATTCCAAGTAAGGTCGTGAATCCGGATTATGTTAAAGCAAATGGGAGGGTCTATAATGAAATGGCAAGCTTTACTGAAACGCAGATGACCATGGACCCTGAGTTTTATATTTGGTATCATGAGGTAAAACAACTAATATGAATGCTATGATTATGCTTTCATGTTATTTGGGATCCTATAGACTGCATCTTAATTACAGGTGCAATTTAGTCGCGTGTACCCCAAAGCACAACGTATTGACTCGTCAAATTACAATCCAGTCCGGTTCTGGAATTTTGGTTGTCAAATGGCAGCGTTAAATTACCAAACACCTGGTGGGTTAACTTTAAATACAATAAATGCATTAAGTAAAATTGATAATTTTCTGTAAAAATTAACGTTGTAGACCGACCCATGCAACTAAATCAAGGGAAATTCCGTCTTAATGGCAGATGTGGATATGTACTTCGACCAGAGTTCATGTTCAAAGCAAATTTCCATCCTGGTCGAGACGGAGACTTGGAAATAAACCAAATAGAATCTTTAACTTTTAAAATTACGGTGAGTTTAAAGTTGATCATTTCCATAAAACATCATTTCATATATTTTTTTTATATTCTCTACAGATCATCGCTGCTCGGCATCTCGCCCGCCTTGACAATAAATCCATTTCGAGTCCGTTTGTCGAGGTGGAAATAATTGGAGCTGATTTTGATTGTCAAAAAGTTCGCACAATAAAAAGCATAGGTAATTACGTTAAAAACATAATTACTTTTACTATAGCTCTTATTTTGTCTATGAAATTAAATATCTATTCATTTTGTTAAAAGCTGACAACGGTTTTAATCCCTTCTGGAACGAAACGTTTACTCTGAAAGTACGCAATCCTGACCTGGCTCTCATCCGTTTTTCCATTTCCGACCAAGACAGTTTCGGAGACTCACATTTCTGTGGACAAGCCACTTATCCTGCCAAATGTCTCCTTCAAGGTTATCGGAGCGTTCCACTGGAAAATGGATATGGGGAAGAGCTCCTCTCAGCAATGCTAATACATTTGCAGTTTTCATCCGATTCGAGTAGAAATAGCAGCATTTAATTAAACAGTTAACTAACAAAAAATATCTACTGTTGCAAGTTACTCCATCGATTATATCTACTATAATTTTTAATAAGAAACTTTCCATATTTTCCCACCTGAGTATTAAATATAGTAGAATGAAAAAAATGTATTTTTTATTTATTATATCATGTCCATAATAAAATTGGTTATGTAATCAAAAATTCTTGATCAAACTTCCCCTTTCTATGCAGTCTGCATTAATCACCCTTACTAATTGCAGGTGTGTAGGTATACGTTTCAGCATGAGTGCTAACTCTTCTTTCAGGTGAATTGGGTATATTCCATAACATTTATTGCTTCTTCCGTACTAACTGATAATAATAAATTGTAAATGAACAAAAGCCTGGATAAAATTACTGTAACTTATGCACATACATAGAAATCGTACAAAGAGATAAGCAAACAGTATAGGAATTATAATTATGCGTTGTTCCAATTGAGTAACCGTTTACCGTTAATTCCAAAAGCGTAATAATTCCCACGTTGCGGCTTAACTAAACAAAGGTAATCCATTGTTAGGCATTTATGCGTGAAGAAACTATTCCGCAAATGAAATATGATATAACCATTATGCAAGATAAGCAATTAAATGAAAATCTCATTTACTAAACGAAAAAGTGAAACCAACCTTTTTTAGTATTTAAGCAGCCAATTTTCCAGCGAAAATCATCAAACTCACAGTTCCACTCCTAACAACAACAGCTCAAGTTTCCAAAAAAAATTCTTGTGAAGATTTTTATTCTTCAAAAATAATCCAATTTCCAAAAAAATATGGCCAAGTTTGCTGCTCTCGTCCTTCTCGCTGTTGTAGCCGTTGCTACTGCCAAGCCCATGGGTATTGGTGGAATTGGCGTTGCCCATAAAACTGCCCATGTGAGTTCCAGCATTGTTAGTCCTTATCTTGGATTGGGGTATGGAATGTTGGGATATCCTGGAATTGGAATTGGACATACTGTCGCTAGTCACTCGATTGCCCATGCGGTTCCACATCTTGGCTTTGGAATGATGGGATTGAAGGGTAAAGAGTAGAAAATTAATTTAATTTTCAATATTTCTGCTTGTGCTATTGAATACATGAACACATTTTTAAAAATATTGTCTATTACTATTGCAGGTCTTGGCATGATGGGCATGTACCCAGGGGGAATTGGAATGGGATACGGAATGATGGGTTAAACGCCAAATAGTCTAGAGTCTAGACATCACCGCTGCCACCATTGATATTTCATCCATTCATCACTCATCGTCACTTTTCGTCACTGCACCACACACTGCACAGAAGATAATTGGTAGAATCACAAAAGTAGTCAAAAAATTTTACACTTTAAATTTGCACTCTCACAACACATTTCACTAATTTGCACATTTCATGCGACAATGCACAATGCCATTTTACACACAAAATTAATTCACTTGCACTTTGCACTAGCGCACCTAAATTCAATATTCCAAAGAGATATTTTAAATTATATTTTTTATACTGATGTTACCACAATATATTTTTTGTACTTGTCTGAAAATCAGAATAAATGTATTTAACTTTTCTAAAAATTACTGAATCCATCTTGCTGAATGCACAAACGTCATACACTACCGTGTGGTCATCAATACAGTGGTCATGGTCATTACAAATTATTTCTAATGTTCATTAAATTAAATGAAAACAATTAATTTTTTAAATAAAAATCTAAAACTAAAAAACACGCTTTATTATACAAAGTTTTGCATAGTAGTCTTTGTTTTATAATTTTGATGGTTTCGTTATTTTATGTGAAGTTAAGTTTTCTACAGTTAATTTTACCACAGTGGTAGCTTGATAGCCATGTCGCTTTCCAATATTGCCCGTTGTAGAAGCGGAACTCAACCAAATTCTTTAAAGAAGCAAACAAGCTGTACTTCATCCACCATCTCGCCTTCCTACCAGATAAACCCCCCCTCCGCACTTATCAGTCTTACATCAACGAAAACCACGAATAGCAGATCGAAACAACCCGTTCCCCAAAATAACAATAACGCTCCACAACAAAGCAACTCCACAACAAGCAGCAATAATGGAGCTATTGGGGCAAGAAGAGATTCAACTTCCGGTGGTGCTCTGCTGCAACCCTACAAGGATTACAGTAAAGATAAGCTCGTAACTAGCAAACCTCCGTTACCTTCCTCCGCACTCCAGACTCAACCGAATCTCAGGGTTTCGCAGAGGAGCAGTCAGCCAGCTATCGCAAATTGGGCGAATATCACAACTCCACGGATGAGAGTGCCGTTGAACGATACTCCACCTCCAGGTTACTCTCATGATGGTCGACCAGTGAGTCCCCTGACAAGAGGTTATCATCGTCGTGGTGAGGTGGCCGGGAACTTTGGGAATATAACAGAAGATAAGCGAGATAACAGCTTTTCTCAAGTTCCTTATAACGGTCAAATCTTTGGTGGTCCTCTAACGGCAGAAGGTCCAGCACCTCTCAACTGGATATTGAACACTTCCGAGCACGAGATTGAGCCGCCACCCCTTCCACCTGGGATTCTGAAGAGTGTACATTTTCACAAGCGACCTTCGGACTCCACTCCTTCTGGACGTTTGAGTAGAACGGAAACGGAGCAAGATTTTCTAATAAAAGTACTCCAAGCCAAGGGACAAGATGATACCCCTTTTGCGTCACATCAGGAATCCCTTCTGTTATCGTCTCCAATTGGTCATGGGGCTCAATCCTCCCCCAGTTTTCCGTCATCTCACGCCTTGGCCCAAATGGAACATGCCTCCATGAGAAACACCACCCTCCAAAATAACGGCTCTGTGGTTGGCCCCTTTGTAAACAGTGGGATACCAAGTCAAATTCAAGATGACCTGCTTCGAATTGAAATGCTTCTAGAGTTCAGGGTAGGTAAGGCGTCGTAGTTACCACACATTAAAAATAGTAATAATAATTACTGTTGCAGTTACCTAATTATTTCTAACAAGTGCTTTAACAAAGATTTTAATTTTTTATACATTTTTATCTGCTTTTTAGAAATATAAGGAAGCACTCAACCAAAAAATTCACAATCAAAACCAGCTCATCCAATTGGTTAACAGCAGAAGTCAACTAAATTCCCAGCAGCAGCTACAACAAGAGCAACAGTTTAGCAGTCATCATCAGCATCCCCTTCCATCTCAAAAGTGGCATTCCACCTTGCCCCCAGTGATGGATTCGCCAATCCGTCCCACTCATAAGAGCAACAGCCAAGTCGCTGGAAGTCGGACACCGGATCTTACTGAGGAAAAACCAACATGGTCAGAGGATATCACGGAGCCCTTCCACTCCCCAACATTTCTTATAAATACCTTCATGGAGCCCCATTTTCTACCCATACAAGGTGACCAAACTCGAGGTCGTCATCAGCAGCAGACCGCCCACCACCACCCAGGTGATGGGAACGCTAATGATGGAAAGCCAATTAATCTTCTGCAGCCAAAAAACTTTGACGAGTTTCAAGCGCTGGCGGAACAAAGTCGAAGTGGATTCCCGACGGGAATGATGCAGCAACAGAATCCTTTGCTGGTAGGAGCCCAGCAGTACCAGACGGTTACTTCGCCTTATCAATTTAAACCGGTAAAAAGTCATTCCATCGTATTTACAAAATATATTTTTACAAAAAATTAGAATTGTTTTTTCGAACTATTTTTCGTTGACAGAGCTCTGGCCAAAAACAACCAGCAGAGGTCACTGTAGCTCCTACAGTTCGAATCCAAGTGGCGTCAAGAGAGCGACCAGCCAGTCAGCAGCAGCCACAGAATCCCCAGCAAGGGCAACAACCCACAGTACAGGAACAGTATCAAAAGTACCTGCTGGACAGAAATTATCAAAACTTGTCACCCGACAGCTTCAAAATGATGGAGTCTGTTGGACGTGATAATATGATGATGAGGAAACCTGTGGCAGTTTCGTTGAGGGGCAGTCCTACTCCCAAGTCACCAAACAACCTGTCCAGGAACACAAGCCCTGTTCCCAATGATAACCCAATGGTTGGGAATGATGGACTGGATAAACCATCACCATTCTTTCCAGGATTCTCCAGTAGCCCCATAGATTTGAGCATCCGATCTCGAGATGACACGGGCCGAAGCAGAAATTCCAGTAGAAGTGGCAGAGGTCCTGGTACGATTATCGAAGGAGTGGAGGAACTAGGGAACTTGCTTCGTCAACTGCCGGTACTATCAAGAAAAGAGAAAGTGGAAGAGTTCCAAGCGCTAAGTACACTGAAGCCGGCAACGCCCGTGACGGAAGCAGAGAGTGAAACGTCAATGATTCCTTTAGTCAGCTCGAATGGCACTTTGGCTTCAGAGAGGCGACCTGATACGGCACCAGAGAATTCCAGAGTGGCTCCTCTTCCACCTCCTCCAGAAGGACAAGATGTCCTTCAGAATGTGGATCCGAACAAGATGAATATCACCGAGTTGGTCACGTTGGGTCGAAAAATTTACCGGATTTTAAGCCAAGTATGGATAATTTAAAATCTGAAATGTATTAAATTTTTTGTCTAGTTTTACCTGATTCTCCCTTGCTTTACAGTTAAGTATGACTGCCATCTCTACCTCAACCCAGTTAACTGCCCCTCACCAGCAGCAGCAAGTTATCACTCAACCTATACCACTCAACGTTCCATCTCCCAACACTCCAGTGTTCACCTCCAGTAATAATAAAGAATTACTCCAACAAACCGACTCTGGCCAATTATCTCCCCAATTGGTTGTGGATTTTAATACCATTCCCAATCCTAGCTTTGTGGCAGGACCTCCAAAAGCCACCTCAGCCCGTTCTCGAACTCCAGTCCATCAGCCTCCAAATCTCTTTCGGAAGGTTCTCCACCCACCACCCACACGGTGGGATGGTAATGGAAAACATAATAGAGCTACCGCCACAAGCAATCCTCCACCTTCTGCAAACACAAAACTTACCAATTTTGCAAACCAGTTGGAAAGCCGACAACAACGGCGGTCATCCCATTTTAGTAGAAGATCAATGAGCTCCCTCCTTTCCGTTGGCGACGGCACCAGCAGTGGAGTGGGTGGAACATTGACTCGCTCGTATACTAAGAAATTGCCTCAACCAATTCCTGGCACACCCCTTCCATTCGCTAACGTCAACATTCCTCCCCTCTTACCAGACTCATTTTCTGTTCGAGAAAAGTACAGTAACAATTTACCTTCCAAAGGGACCTCAAAGTACAAATATCGGAGGCAGTCCACCCCTTACCCTTATCAGGAAAGTGGAACGAATATGACCATCCGTAGTACAAACACGACTTCCAACATGGCCACCAGGTCAACAAGCATCGGAAGGAGAAATTTTATTCTGGAAAATATCTCCAAAGTGAGAAACATGAGGAAGCTTCCAGACTCCAGAGTCCGACCCAGACAACTGCCACCGGTAAAGAAAAAGTATGAAAACGTCCCTAGTACAATTCCAGGATCCCGAAGTCGTTCAAACAGCGCTAATCGAAGGGACGATGATCCATACGACACCAGATACAGATCTGCTTCCGTTCCTGTCACCACCGCAGGACGCCCTTCGAGTCATTACTATAATAGAAGTGTTTCCACTCCAAGACCTTCCACAGGAATGTCCGTTCACGTGACTTCGTCACGATCTTCCTTGATGATGAGACCTTTATCTAGTCACAGTCACAGGCCCTTAAGCCAAGGAACCCTTCCCAGGTCAATCCTCGGATCGTCAAGGAAAGGAACCCGAGTTTCTCCAGTTTCGACGCGAACAACCCAGTCAAAAGTGAAATTTGGGAAACTGCCGAGCAAGGTCACATTTGGAAAAGGGGACAATGTCGGGGAAAGCAGTAATAATAAGCTGTTAGCAGCCACGAGAAAATCAAGGTCAAAAACGAAAAAGGTATCCAAGCTGCTAAAGAAGGGCTCTGTGGAAAACGCCAGAAATAGCTCGGGATCCTCAAACGAACAGCAACCTCCACAGAAGCTGTCCAAGCCTAAGAAAAAGACAAAAATTACAATGACAGCCAAAGGAACCCCAAAAGGTCGAAAAAGTAAAAAGCATACAGAAATTGGTGAGACCTTATCAACCGACGATGAAACACCTGCCGCGCCAGTGGCAGCTCCAGAGCAACTTTTTAAATCAGAAAGTGAACAGCGAATGATTAGAGAAATGGTCAAAGCGGAAATGAATTTGATGGTGAAGCAACACGTAAAAACGGCTTTGCAGCAAAAACCCAGATCAAGGTCACCATCACCACGCCGGGGCCACGAACGTTCCAAACCAAAAGTTACCTTACAATTACATAAGCAACAGGACCGTCATGACATTGATGCAGAGATTGACGAAGGTGGAGACACGGAAGGTCAGCATCCAAATAATCCCCCTGAGGATTCGGATAACCAAGAGGATCCCCGCAAGTACAATATGCCCTCCGACCAAGATCACGATGACACGACGGGAGTCGAATCAGGAAATTTAACGCCGGTCTATACTCCCCCGAGGTATTACGATGAGTCACTATTCTCGTTAGAAAAGTGGATAAATCCGGACATAAACAGTTTGCCCGGAAGTGGGTACACGTCAGCGAAGGAAACACCAGCGACTACAGCGAATTACGATACAAATAGTATATACGGAGTGGTCACTGGAGGAGGTGTGAGGAAAATTAGGGCTACGAATAAACCGCAAACTGTAAGATTTAGCTTGCCAAATAGTACAGAACCACAAGAGCAGTCAAATGCCTAAAAAGTCAAAAAATAAAATTGGTGAATTGCTTTAATGGCTTGATGAACTAAAAATAAATTCAAAATTGAAAAGTATACAGTACTAATAAAAACATACACTTAACTAAACTACCTTAATGCGTCATTAAAATTAATTTTAAGTATGGCCTTGCATTTTCGTTGGATTGGTTCACGTTCGCAAACATTCGGTCATAATTTTTAGCTTCCATCAAGTTGTCCAGACATCTTTCCAGTAATTACGCACATAATTTTTAACGATGACCTTTCGTAAAATTTAATGCAAAACTAACTTGAAATTCTTTCGTCTGCCTTGTTATAATTGGCCTGATAACCTCTACGCTTATCGTATCGTTTTCCTTCCCACGTATAATAATCATGAAGAAACCTAAAAAGACTAAAAGCCGAAAAAAGTCCATTTCTTCCTCCAGCTTAAAGGGTACTTCCAGGTCATCAATCTCTCTGGAAAAGCCTAAACGTCCCAGTATCACAACCATCCCCACCCCCGCCCCAGTGGAACCTAAGAAGCACCACCAGAAAAGGTTATTTGAACGGCAAAAACTTGTGGAGGAAATCATCGCCGCCAATGCTCCCCCTCCACCTCCTCCCGAACCGGAAGAAAAGCCCCACGTGACCTTAAAGGATGCCACCACAGATCTTGCCGAGGTGCCTTACAAACTGGAACTCCATCCCATGAAAACTGCCCCAAGTCTTGCAGAAGTGAAGGACCGAATCACTCGGGAACAGGAGCATGAGAAGCTGAAATATTTCACGGTGCCTATCAAAATTTATGAGCCACAAGACAAAAGTGCTGGGATCGATTTGAAAACGGTGGATTTCGGAGATGAGGACAGAGCAGAGCTGGATCGATACGGATCCCGGGTGGTGATGAGGCAAGATGGACGGGTGGCGGCGATGGAAGTACAACAAGAGGTTATGGACCAGTTCAAGAAGAAAAAGTTGCGTGCAGAAATTTGCGAGGTTGCTTAAAAATAATGACAAATAATGCATAACAGTACAATTAAATTGGTTAATGATGATCAGCTTAATTATTTCAGTGTACCGAAAAAGATTACGAGGTTAGTGAGAAATTAAAAAATAACCCGAGAGTACGACGACTTTTTATGGCGAAAGTCTTAGCTTTGGAGTGTATTTTGAGATCGCCTTCCGTGCTAGTCATGTATGGACAGAAGGAGTTGTAAGGAGCTTAAAATTAATTTTAAATGCACATCATACTTAATTGTACATGGTTTATTAATGAATTATTTTTGTTGCAGTGCTCAATTACATGATTTCATCTATCAACAAACCCTACTGATATTCTTCATGATCGCGTAAGCCATAATGGATTAGAAAAAATACAAGACAGACAAATTTAATGTAAAAAAATAAATGCTTTTAAATTATCTTCACATTTTTTAGAATTGTTCAAGGCACCCGTTTGGCTGGAATTTACTTTTCTGATATTGGGCGTTACGAACCTTGTAAATACTTTCTCTAAAAAATTAGTTATAATAAAAAAGCCACAATTAAACATTATTTAATTTCCCTTCGTGTAAATAATTAACAGGTCGAACAATTATTACTGTGTTGACCGTAAGCAAATAATAATGATAAACGTTTAACTAATTAGCATCCAATTTTATTATTAGTTTAAAATTACAAGATTTTTTTCTTCCCATTTTCAGATGTCAGGTTACTGCATGATAAGCGTTTTGCTAACCGCACTTTTACGAAAGCACAGCATTAAATACATTGAGTACATGTTATACGAAGATCCCACATCGCTGGAAACGCTGCAGGCGAAATTGAAATCAGATTCTGGTCGAAGGACATCATACCCATACGTCCTTATTCTTATGATTGGTTATCTGCTCGCGATAAACTTGACTTTGGCTTTTCTTTTGATTATTTGCAATAAGGTTTTTAAAGTTTCATTTTAACTTAAAAAAAACTATTATATGGATGCTCCTACCAATTTTAATTAAATGTACCATTTTTTCTTAACTAATTTATAGAGAATATTCAACGAATTAGGAAACGGGTTTATTTTTATTGTATTGATTATGTCATCGGGATTATGTGCCTTGAGCGTTTATTTCATCCTTGTAGTTAGAATTCCATTCTTTACTGCAACCCCAATTGGATGGGATAGTACCCAAATTCTTTTTTCATATTTGTTCAGTACAAAGTGGCTTTTGGTAAGTTTTTTTTGAGGATTTAATCATTTCTGTTTGGTGCAATATAAATATAGTAGGATGATAAATTATACTTAATTTATTTAAATCTAGTGGCGATTCTATATGCTTCAATTGGTCGTAAAAGGAAAAGTAATGAAGGTGGATGAAAGCATGTGCCAATTCGTGGCTCTAAACTTTGCAATTTAAAAATATTATGTTCAATTTAAATACATATAAGTTTATTGTCAATCTTATAATATGGGCTTACTTCAATTAAAACATTATAAAGAAATATCATTCAATATTAAAAATCATTGACATTTTTAAACCTGGCTTGCTTTACCTAATATATGTACGTAAAAAAATTAATGCTAAATGAGAGTTTAATTTAACTGATCAATATTTTTGTATCTATTTTGCTGAGTTCTTGGAAAGCAAAGCAACCTACCTATTTTGGAGCGTACAAATTACAAGGAAAAAATTCCAATGATTTTCTGTTGAAATGAAACAATGATATGAGTTGTTGGTTATTGACTTTTGTAAAAGTTAATCTGGCCATTAACTTTGTAATTGTAACAATAAGTTTTCTTGGAAAAGAGTGTAATCCGATGTCTTGCAAAAATTTCATTACTCACCGTCACACCGATTTCTTCCTTACTGAAATAAATAAGGATACTTATTTACAGTAATTAGCAGTGTAAACAGTTATTTTTTTTACTGATTTAACATTTCAAACATTTAAAATTGGTATTTCTTCATCCAACCATGAAAATTATAAGTGCAGCACTCGTTTTGACGTGCATACTTCTGCTGACAGGGTCACTGGAAGGAAGACCGTTAAAAAGTAGGATATTATTACTTAACAGTAATAATTAAATGAGAATTAAGATGAATACGTAAACTATCTAAGTTCTAAATTGTTTGGTAAATAGATGATGAGAAGGACGTAATCCAGACCGGTGGTTATTTTTACAACGAACCGTCAAAGGATGCTAGGCAGGTGGATCAAAGTAACGGTGACATAGACGACGAAAGTACATTGGTCCTACGGAAGAAACGTGACCTGAAAGAAGTTTTTGCGGACGTTAGTCGTATGATTCACACGGGCAAGCATTTTCGCCGTTGAAATAACTGATTTTATGATGCACATTTTAATGTTCATTCCAAGGGTACGACAATGGACTAAAATAAATTGTTAAAAAAACTTAATTGAATCTAAATAAAAATTCCATATATCTGTCAATCAAAATCTTAAAGTAATCAACTTTATTTTAATCATTCCATTCTCCCCAAATACCTCTCTACAAATCCTCTGTCAATCATTAAACTCTCAAAACAACTTATCTTTCATTTTTGTGGGTTCCTCGGCTTCATTACAAAGTCAAACAGTTTCTCATGAAATTTGTCAATTTCTTCCTTAGCCTTTGCCTTGGTGGTTTCAATGGTCTTCAGTAACTCCTCCATTTCCTTCCTAAAAACACGCATACAAAAATACAGGTTATCAGTACATATTTTTAACGAAGCTCCAATCGAAATTTATTTTGAATAATTTTAGAAACAAAGAATGTCTCTAATTGCTCACTCGAACTGTTTGGTTTTCTCTTCAAAAACGGACACATAACATAGGTCAATCTTCCCATCTTTCCAAATTGGACTGCCATCTTCCCCTCCGGCTCCGGTGGATGTTGATTGTTTTGGATCCATTATAATTAGCGATTCCAAAAAAATCTGCTACTTGGCTGAAGACTAAATCCGTCCAATAAAGTGTCCTTAATGTCCACCGTATATGATTCTTTACCTGGAAAAATGAACAAATTGCACTGGTTAGTAACCAGTGGTTACAAATAATCGATTTACATTAGTTTATGTGGCCATCGCCATTACAATATCTAACACGTAAATACAAAAGTAATTAATTAATTATTGGCATAAATTATATTATTTTTCCAGCTTTACAAAGTAATCAAAATCTAATCAGCAATTAAAACAATTACTCCTCGAGTTATTCCTCCAGACAACTACCCATTTTCTGCTAGAGAAGCAATATGACTTGGTGGACAGTTGAAGCTCAGAACGGAATCCTTAATTTTCCCGCGTTAGCTATATAGCAAGTAGCAAGTTACATTTTTATGGTAATGAGAAGGAGGAGCTTATTGGTTCGAAAAATTTGCATAATGTGTGGGGAACAAGTCTGAACTTGATGCAGTTTGCTGAACGCTACCTTGCATAACGGTCAGTGGACAAAGTTAAAAGTGAAAATGAGGATGCATTTTTTTAAATGTGCTTTTAAAGTATGTATTATCAATAAAGGCAATAACAATTTTAACATAGTTTTTATTAACATTGAACTTTTATTTAAATAGAGAAAATGTGAATTTCATGTGTACACTTCATATGCCCATTACTTTACAATCGATTGATGATTCATTATATTCATCATAAACTTTTAATCTTGAAGCCATCGGACCTGTGTGGCAGGACCAAATCCATTCTCGTTTCTGGCAGCAATTCGAAAAATTATAGATGGACCGGCATCAATCACTGCGTCCTTTAATTGAACTTTGGTGACCAAGCATTTCCTCTCTTGTCCAACGTATACCTTTTGAAATGACAGCGTTTTCTATACGGAAGATAAAGAAAGAAACATAATACTTAATTCCAAGAGTTTTGTTACAAAAGTTAAAGTTAATGCTAAACAATTTTTAGAAACAAAACATTACGTTAAGTCCATGATTAACGGCAAGAAACACAACGAAATCTTTAATAGATTCTGTTGGATTGCAAGGCGCATCCCAGCTCACTAAAGCTCCATCCTCTGACTTGTTCACTTTCACTGTACTGGGGGCTCCAGGTAATCCAGGAATGCTTGTCCGATAAGCAGTAACCTAACAAAATAATTAAAAAAACGTGCTCCAAGTTAACTAATCAGAATCAAAATAATTAGTGCTATGAATCTAGTTTAATTTTTGTCCTTTCCCACCCACCTCAGACCAGGGACCCACCCCCATTGAGTTAACTGCTGCCACCCGAAATTTGTACGACTTCGCTGGCTCCAACGGAACAGCAACACCTTCGAAATCCTGCATCTGGACGTTAACAAAACCCTCCTTTTCAGCAATCGACAGTAATCCATTGTTCTTGTACGCACGGCTAACATCAACTTTCGTTTGATTAGTTAGTGCAACGTCCAGCCATTCTTCCTTTTCAGCCACTAATTAAAAAACAAAACATAAGTAAATACGTAATCAAAAATCCTTCACACTTTAAAACCACAATTATCTGTCCAGTTTATAATCACTTCATTAAATCATCATCTATCCTCCTTAACTTTTCACTTACTTTTGAGGTATAGCTCTGCCAACGTCCTTAAAATTAACTGTGATCCTTCTAGATAATTAACAAGATAACGCGTGTCGATAGTTTTCAGCGAACAGAAAAGTTACCAATTTACCAAATTAATTTTACCAAAATACGCTGTTGTGCAGAAAAGCACATTATGTGGACTTGACAAAGTGGACGTTGTCCAAGTCGAGGCAATGCAATGCTTCGTTTATGCAAAAAGCAGTGGTTGGTTGTGAACGATTATCTCAGGTTGCCCCAAAAATTTCAGAATTTAATAGTCACATTTATTTAATAATTATGATTAATAATAGAATAATTAATACTTATGATTTATTTAAAATATTCTCCTGTCTTCGATAATACTGTTCCACATTTTGCGTTGCTGTCCGTAAATTACTAGCTTTACTTAAAGTAAACAATTTAAGGCGTGGCAGCACCTTCCACAAATTTGATCCATACAACGCTTCCAACCTCTGCGAATTATTTTGTGAAGGTTTATCTAAAATATTTTTTAAATCCAAAATTTCTTTCAGGTCTATCCCAACTTCATATTGTTGAGTCATTCCAACACGTTGAGCCCAACGGTACTTGTAAAGATGCAGACTTTCTAAAGATTTTAACTGACAAATAAAATTAAACGAGTGGAAAGTTCCATCTTTCAGTTCCAATGTTTTTAAATGAGGTAAAGTTAAAGTTGGCAGGGCACTTTGTTGACTCCACTGAACTGCTGTGTAGGCCAAAGGAAATTCTACGAGTAAGGCTTCCAGTGTTTCTGAGAAACAACGGCTAATTGTTTGAAATAGTTTTGAAAAATCGGGATAACCACCACGTTGACTGTTGCGTATAATGTAAACGGTTAGACGACGGAGATGGGGTAAAGTGAGACTGGGAAAAGGTTCCAACTGGTTATCCGAGTCTAGTGAGAGGGTTAATTCAGTCAGATTTTGGAGTTTGATGTGGCTTGACAAAGGAATTTTGTAATTGTTTAGGTTTAAACGACGTAAATTTTGAGAATATGAGGTGAGCAAGATTTCCATGATTTTTTCACGATATTGGTCAAAAATCGAAGCGTCCAAAGTTTCCAGGTGTAAAAGTTGGGGTAAACTGATCCCCTGACTTTTTAAAGCTTGTAAATTTGATTCAACTGTTTGTTCAATAACGAGAGTAGTCTCGCCGAAAATTTCCAGGCGTTTCAGATTGGGAACAAGTTCCAGATACTTTTGTAGAGTTTGAAAAAATTGGAGTGGGCTGTCCGCATGGATTTCTATTCGAAAATCCCAAATGTGATGACCAACTTGGGAAAGAAAGGGTAATATTTCAGAAGATGGGTTTTCTTGTGACCAGTTGAAGTTCGCTGATCTGCCAATGATTGGATTTCTAGTGATGCTGCTGACATGATTGGTTTGAATCTTTAGGATTTTTCCGGAAGAAAAATTGGTCTGGAGAAGGCCCTTCTCGCGTAATGCCTTTGCCAGAATTCCAAGGCGAGTGTAGTGTGGATTTTTCTCTTGAGGAAGTGAAGGGCGGCGACATGGATTGTTTTCTAGAAAGTTGTCAACCGACTTGCACCAACGCTTGCATACCAAGCGGCAGACGAGAACTTGCTCTTTTGTGGATAAGTATTTAAAGACGTGGGGGAAAATCTGATTGAAAAAAAATTAAACAACCAAAATGATAACGGATTTTCGTGTAATTAGGCTGGTCAATGGCCAATGCATTTTTATTTTTGTACCTCGGAAAATAGCCAAGAGGCTTTGGTTCTGTGAAGAATCACATCCCAATCAGGATATTTCCAGGCTCTGCAGAAATTTCTTATATCGGTCGACTCCTCCACACGTTCCAAAATGTTTTCCCACATCTTATCATCCAAGTATAATAAAATGAAAGAAAAAATGATAAGCACTTTTACAGAGACAGGGAATTAGTATGAAATTGTAATACGGCTTTTGGTTACCTCGATTGGCAAGAGTGACAATGCTCCCAAACATGTTGGATACTCCATATCCGTGTGCTCGTTTTCTGCTGGAGATTCTCCATTCGCAGCCATTTTACATGAAAACTTGGCTTTAATTGTTCAATATTATAATTTATTTTGCATGTAACTTAAATATTTGATTTCGGTTTTCTAAAAATTTATATGCACACATCAAATGCTCTGGCAGCAACTTTAATCCAACTGCGAGTGCAAAATATTTGCATCTGTTGTACTACATATTTTGATTAATACTAAAACTATTGTGTACTCGTTTGTTCTTGACATTGCCACTCCGACCGGCAAATAGCAACAAACCATAAATGAACTTGAAAAGTCAAAACCAACCAGCTAGACAGATTGCCTTATATGGTAATCAGTGCTTGAGCACGTTTGAGAATCGGTATGTTGTTGAATGAGTCAGGAGTATTCTTTATCATAATCTCTACATTCAAGACCTTCTCTTCATCCTTACGCTGTATTGCAAAATTGCAAAACGATGAGATACATAGTATAAGGCCATGAATCAGCATTCGCAATATTCGCATGTTTAAATATACTGGGAGAGTACACCGAAGCATATAAAATGCAAGCAAGGAGATTCATCAATATTTTTCATAACATTTCACAATTTACAGCAGTAGTGCTCCAGGTAATTTCTGAGCAAAAAAATTACAAGGAATGGTATACACTACGTGTTTAAAAAAAAATTCAAAGTGCGTGTTTCTAAAGTATACTAACAAAATTCATCCAGCTGTATCCACATGTACAATATTCAATGTCATACGTAAAGCTATAAATGTTCCCATTATTCTGTGGATGCTACTACTTGGAGGAACACTATCGTGCTCTATTTTTATCTTTTATCCTTTCTGTGAGTTCATTCACTTGACTTACGAAACTTTTTCAAGAGTTCTTCACTTTCGTAAGTAAATATGCATGTTGACGTTGCCTTATAGGCTATTGGTACATTGGATCAAATCCATAAGAAATTGAAGAAATGAAGAAAAATTATGTTGATTGATGATTAATATGACGTCGTCGTCTCATACTGCTGAATAGTTGAATCTCACAGTACCCATCATCTTTGTTCAGGCGTCACACATGGAAATTATGTATTCATGAAAACTGTACCTATGTATTCAGTAAATTGCGGTAACTGATGGCGATCTGCGGAAGCGAAGAAAGCTCGCTGCTTTTATTCTTGCAACGGGCAAGGTCAAGGAATGAAATAAAAAACTAAATTAGTAAAACCGATAACTTTTGTGAAAGTTTGACCAAACTGCCACCACCGACACGTTCACATAATTATACACTCGAAATGGAAGTTAGCAAGAACGAAGTTGTGACCACTGGAGTGAGATATTTTTTACCTTTAGTTTTTTTGCTTATTTATTTCATAGATTTTTTATCATAATTTCATATTTCAAACCATTCTCCTTTTTTTTACTTTCTCAAGCTGCGTTGTGAAAAACGCCAGTTTACTTGGAAAATAAAAGATTTTGACAA
This sequence comes from Coecobrya sp. COE2, assembly GCA_027743765.1. Classification (NCBI taxonomy): domain Eukaryota; kingdom Metazoa; phylum Arthropoda; class Collembola; order Entomobryomorpha; family Entomobryidae; genus Coecobrya; species Coecobrya sp. COE2. The sequence continues at coordinate 57,927 of JAHZMV010005405.1, forward strand.
GATCCGTCAGAAGGATGAGTTTATTTGCGATCAAAAGTTCAAGTTCCAACTTGGAGGCACCATCGGCCTCCTTACTGATTGGACATGCTACCTAAAACCGGAAGTGACAACGGAAGACTCGGGAAAAAAACAAAAATGGATTGGAATCTTTTCCAGGCTGGATGCAGTCCCTAAAAAGGCGGAAAAAATATTGGCAACTTTCCAAATTACGGTGAAGGACGATACAAAAGTCTACTTCAGAGCTGACGGTAAGCAAAAAATTAAATTAATTTATAAACTATTTTCATCTTTAAAGTTTTGAAAATGACGCCACTAAATTTTAATTTTTTCTCTCAGTTTTCCGTAACTTTCTCGGTGAAGACGGATCTCCCATTCGCGGTTGGGGCTGGACTGAATTTATACCTCAAGACGCCTACTTGGAAGCCCTTCCTTTGGACCATGGCTGCTTAAATGTTGAAGTGGAGCTAACTCTCTTTGCTCCGGTGACAGCCCCCAAACTGAGTCAAGCTCTGTACGACATTGCAAAAAAATACAAATCCAGATTCAACCAGAAGCTTGTACAGGACTTGGCAAGCATCTTGACAAACGTATCATCGTCCCAATCTTTGGACATTCCAATGAAAATCGTGTCACGGGATCACAAGGAATTTCGTGTCTCTGAAAACATTCTTGCTGGTAAAAATTATCAAAAATAATAATAATTTTTCAATAATTTTCATTTAAACTTTCATAAAAAATCATAAAAATTTCTTTCAATTTATCAGCCCGAAGTCCCGTGTTCCGTGTACAATTCCAAAAACTGCGAAACGAGTTGTTCTTCTCACCATACTTAACTGCCACCATTGGCGTCAAGGACCTTTCCTCGGAAACTGTAAATGTCCTGCTTCGATTTATTTACACCGGAACTCTGCACGATGACTGGGTCAAGACTGATGTCCTTGTTGAGCTTGTTTACGCCGCGAATAAGTATGGACTCCAGGATTTGCACGAGTTTCTGGATCAGGTCGTTGGTCAAGTTTGCTGCAAGGAAAATGTCGGGAAGCTCTTGAATCTGGCCAAGAAGCAGTCAATGGCGCAGGCGGAAATGGATTTGGTGGCGTTTATGAAGCAAAATGTTACGGGTGCTGATGACTTGGCTGCATTTTTGAAAGATAGCACGGCTCAAGACGTTATCGAAACGGGTACTTCCCCAAGTTATCTGGATGGCTTTCTGAAGCGGTTTAAAAAGGGGGAGTAACTCCAGGGGCGGGACATATTCACCGAGTCATTTAAAACGAGTATCAAAATGAATGAGTAAAATTGCTTTTATACAATGTATTATGTAAAATGTAGAACAATTTGTTATGTATCATGAATTAAATAAACCGTTTGTGCTTATTGTATCAATCGATTGTCGTAAAACACAGCACATCATTAAGCTCTGAACTGTGAAAAATAACTGACATGAATTTGAATGTTTATGGTCATTCGCAATTAACTTAACTGCATTGGTTATTCTTAGAAATTACAACATCGGCAAAAAATAATATGTACTTATTAATTTGCATATTTTTACTGCATCTTCTGCATATTTGCATATAAACTTGGTTGGAAGTTCCAACTTGGAACCTGTTCACAATAATTTGTACATTTTTTAGTATGCGTGCTACGCTGTATACAATTTCTTGTAGGATTCCATAATTAGCTTGATAATGAAAATATTTAATTTTAATTGCTCACTATTTTATCCTTGATAAATTATTAGCAGTGTTTACTAAGGTAATTATAGTTAGTATCAGTTATTCTTGGTGTTTGATTTGCGTGTAATCTTTTGAAAATATGGGCAACAAGTTTAGTAGCGGAAAACGTTCCGTTAGCAGTAACGATGACAGTTATAACGACTTCAACCGTAAGATTGATAAATTGCGTGATTCCTGTATTGACCAATTGAAGGAATTCTTCGAGAAGCTGATTCCACTCACCCATCTCATCGCAAAGCTGATTTGTCACGCTGTCTTATGCCTGGAGAATTATTTTCAAAAGATTGGGCTCTTCATCAAGGTCATGTATTTTATGTCCAGGTACAACCTAAATGTATCATAACACATTTCAATTAACTCTTACCATGATTTACTAATTATTTTGTAGACGCGACCTTATGAGGACACCTGGAATCATAATTCAACTAATTAACAATTTCCGGACGGATGCGTACGCTATCGGGACGAAGATAGGACAACATGTCGCCCTCACTAAAAAGTACATTTACGAAGCTTCGTTAAAACTAGAAGGTGACCATTGGCATGTATTAAATGAAGGTGTGTCTTCATTCGTGACACTACTGGAGAACCTAACGGAATGGGTTTCACCTGATGAAAATTCAATGGGGACAAATGCATTGAAGCTGATTTTAAATTGGGGGGCTTATGAGATGCAACAACTACAGGATGGGGATACGGACTGCCAGAGCGTAAGTGATTTGTGTAAGGTGGCGACAAAAATGTATATGGAGAAGACTGTCAAGTGCTTGGTGACCATCGTTGGCGAATTTAAGAAGAATATTCAAAAGTCCATCGGTCAATATAGCTTACCAATCGGTCGAACGGAAATTCTCCTTCTTTCTGTTTGAATTTCATAAAAATATATTATTACGAATTAAGGGTTGTATAATAATTATTTGATAACTGTTCATAAAATAATTTTGTTTAAATAAACCGAATTCAGATTTAACATTATTTTAAAATCAACTAACGATAAGAGAAAATGCCATATTTGTCAAAGTCTCGGTAGGGTTTCCTAATCGTTTTAATAGTTTCTATCCTGACAATAGTTTGCTAATTATGAAAATAAATGGATATATTTAATTTTGAAAAGTGTTAATTGAATTGTGTATCATTTAGCTTCCTTCCAAGCTGCCGTTATTAATATATTTTTCATTGTGAATTCAGAAGCTCATTTTGCCCCAAGAAATGACTAACTTGTCTTGTGGCTTTTCTTATTGATCGTTTGAAATATACATTTTAGGAAATTAAGTTAAATGTCACCACCTCCTTTTCATCTAGGTGCCATTGTCCTTCTTTTAATTACAAGCCAACTATTGATATTCCCACCACCCAGATATTTTTCACTAGCCTACGGCGAGTCACAGTGGTCTCCGAATAAGCAATTTCATAAGTACCCAACATGTTCTGAGTTTTGCAATAAACAGTTAGTTTTTAGCCGACATAATCACAACATCTTTTTAATCTAGTTCATTATTTTTTTAAATACAATCATCATTTAGTTTTCTTTGTTTTCCAACAGTCGGCCCAACAATTCAACTGACGCTTTCCAAATAGCTTTTGACAATGTCACGTTTCCTGACAATGACACTCGTCTGGAGTGCGAGAACGCTTGCCAAATTTGTAATGATGGACTTGCGAACATTTGTGAAGCTTCATTTATAGAAGGGTATACATTGTTTGCTCAAATTCAGATTTGTTATATTTTGGCAATTGATTGATTTAAAAACAAATCAAACTTTCATTTATAGAAATCCCCACACCAGTAATCCCCGCCCAACAATAACAATAGCATTCAAAATAAATTGTTCTTCAATCCTCTTGTCTGATGGACCTTGTAAAAATCGTTGCGACTACCAGTAAGATGGTGTATTTTTTAGAATAAAGCATTCATTCTTAATTTGTTTGATTCTGGATTTGACTTGATAAAAAACATACATAATTGTTGCAGGCGTCCAGAGAATTTTCTAGGTGGATTTTCATTCAACTGCCGAAACAGTTCAATCTTTCCTTCGAAATGGGAACAGCGCCAGTGCGAATACGACTGTTACAATTGTTCGATTTACCACTGTCAGCCTATGCCGTTAGTATTTAGTATACGTAAATACCTTGTAATGCTAAAAAAATTATGATTTTGAAGACTAAATTATTCTTTTAAATAGCTACTTTCTAAATTTTAAATTCAACTGTCCAGAGGTGGATACTGTACCAGAGCGTCCTCCCCCACCTCCCCCGGAACCTATTTACGAAGATGGCAGATGTGAAAAGCGTTGTGATAAGGCGTAAGAGGAATTCCAAAGTTAATTAAATAAAAATAATAATTTTCTAAACGCAACTTAATTCCTCCATTTAAATATCAAGTCGGCCTCCAGCCAGAAGAGAACGAGAGGAGGGAGCTGCGTACAACCTTAATTGTTACAAGGAATATCAATCAAAACGTGAGGAAATACAAGAATGCATTTTGGACTGTGCGTTTTTCCGCTGGACATTTGTGGTCCAGACGGTCAGTTTTGGAATGGGATGTATAGTAAATCTGAAAACATCACTGATATGAAAGAGAGATCTCAGCCGCAATAGTAAATAGTTCATGAATATTTTTTTTAAATGATTTAAAACCTAATGACGATATGGCCATTTCTTAAACCTGCAATAATCCCAACAACGCTTTATTCAACTTTTCTAGCATTTTCCATGATCGAATTACTTTTAAATGCCCGGAAGCGAGAACAACGACACCACCGCCCCCGCCAAAGCCGGGAACGTTTATTGCGTCTTGGGTGATTATAGCGTTGATTGCGATTACTATAATAGGTTGTATTATAGCAACAGCGTTTTATGGGAGAAGTGGCGACAGACCGAGACTTTTACCGGAAACGGAACAACAGCAGGTAACGCAAGTGGAAAGCGACGCTGCCAAAACTGTGATAACGAACAGTAAAGCTTTCCAGAAAACGCCAGCGTTGAAGGAGAACACGATTAACGTCGACGGTGGTGGAAGTGATGGGGTGAAGCGAGAAAATAGTATTGCAAGTCCTTAAAAGTAATCACTTCGCAAGAGAATGATAAGAACAATGATTAATGAATCTGTAGTTTTTTCAGAATTTAAAAAAACGGTTAATTAAACCCATTTTTGAGGTGTGCATAAGTTGAAACCTGTAAATTTAACGTTTATATTTAGCAGTAGCTGTAAATTTTTAATAACCCTGACTTTTGAGTATGTGTGCTACATAGTTTATACACAATTTCTTCTAGAATTCTATAATTAGCCTGGTAATGAAAATATTCTATTATAATTACTCTCATGCTCATTATATTTGTTACGCTGTACATATTATGACTGGAGAATTATTTTCTAAAGATTGGGCTCTTTATCAAGGTCATGTGTTTTATGTCCAGGGTCCAGGTATAGTATAAAATTATAAAATTTACATTAAAAAGGACCCTAACACATTTAAACTAGAAGGTGATAATTGTCATATATTCAATCAAGGCGCGTCTGCTTTCGTGACATTATTGCAGAACCTAACGGAATGGGTTGAAATTGATGAAAATTCAACGGGGGCAAATATATTGACGCTTATTTTAAGATAGGGGCTTATCAGAACCTGGAAATAAGGATTGTCTGAATGTCAACTAACTGACTGACTGTGAATGGAGAAGACTTTCAAGTGTCTGGCGACCATCATAGGTAAATTTAAGAAGAATATTCATAATGCCATCGGTCAATATAGTTAGTTTACCAATCGGTTAAACGGAAATTCTCCTCCTTTCTGCTTGAATTTCATAAAAAAATATATCACGAATTAAGGGTTGTATATCAATTATTTGATAATTGTTCATAAATTAACTTTGCATAAATAAACTGAATTAAGATTTATCATTATTTTAAAATCAATCAATGATAAGAGGAATTGTCATTATTTGCATAGGGTGTACTAAATCATTGTAATAGATTTACTTAATAGTTTCTATCCTGACAATAATTTGCTAATTTGGATAACAAATGGGTATATTTAATTTTTTAAAGTGTTAATTGAATTGCGTATCATTTAGCTTCCTTCCCAGCTATCGTTTTTAATCATTGCTATATATTTTTCATTATGAATGGGAAAGCTCATTGTGCCCCAAAAAGTGACCAACTTCTCTTGTCGCCTTTCTGATTTATCGTTTGAAATATACATTAGGAAATTAAATGTCCCGATCTCCTTTTCATCTATGTACCATTTCCATTCTTTTAATTGCTAGCCAACTATTAGTAATCCCGTCATCCAGATATTTTTCACTAGCCTACAGCGAGTCAGGGTGGCCTCATGGACCTAAGTACCCAACATGTCCAGAGTTTTGCAATCAACAGTCAGCTTTTAACCCACATTTTAACTAACTACAACAAATAATTAAGTTCGTCATTTTTTAATATAGTCATCATTTATCTTTCTTTGCTTTCCAACAGTCGGCCCAACAATTCAACTGACGCTTTCCAAATAACTTGTGACAATGTCACGTTTCCTGACAATGGCACGCTTATAGAGTGCAAATATGTTTGCCAGAGGTGTTATGATCATGAAGCGGCACTTTGTAAAGCTTCATTCCCAGAAGGATATACAGTGTTAGCGTGAATTCAGATTTATTTAATTTTGTCAATTGATTGATTTAAAAACAAATTAAACTCTATTTCTAGAAACCCCTTCAACATTGATGAATCCATTGTTACATTGAACTTAACTTGTCCTTCAAACCGCATGACCGATGGACGTTGTAAGAGTCGTTGCGACTACCAGTACGATGGTGTACAGAATAAATCATTCATTCTCCATTTGTATGATTCTTGATTTGATTTATTAAAAGCACAATATATATAATTGTTGCAGGCGCCCAGATAATTTTCTAGGTGGGTTTTCATTTTTTTGCCAAAACGCTTCAATCTTTTCTTCAAAATGGGAACAGCGCCAGTGCATTAGTGATTGTTTCAATTGCTCATTTTACTACTGTCAGGGGTTAGTATCCACAAATATTTGTGTAATGTTTGAAATAAATTATAATGTAGGTGACTATTCTTTTAAATAGCTACTATGGAGGATTAGAATTTATCTGTCCTGAGGTGGATACTGTGCCAGAGCGTCCTCTCCCACCTCCCCCGGAACCTATTTACGAAGATGGCAGATGTGAAAAGCGTTGTGATAAAGCGTAAGTGAAATTCCAAAGAAAGGTTGTTTGAATAAAAATAATTTTCATAATTAATTCCTCCATTAAAAATCAAGCCGCCCTCGAGCCAGAAGAGAACGAGAGGAGGGAGCTGCGTACCAACTTAATTGTTACAAGGAATATCAATCAAAACGTGAGGAAATGCAAGAATGCATTTCTGACTGCTATTTCTGTCCCCTGGACATTTGCGATCCGGAACTTTGGTTTTCGTATGGGATGTATAGGAAATCAAAAAATATCACTGATCTGAAAGAGAGATCATCAGGGTAGGAATATTTTTTTAAAATAATTTAAAGTCTAATGACGCTATCCCCGTTTTTCGGTGTTAATCCCAAATTGGGATTCCCAACAACGCTTTATTTTCCCCTTGTAGTTCTTCGCAAGATCGAATTACTTTTAAATGCCCTGAAGCGAGACCAACGCCCCCACCTCCCCCGCCAAAACCTGGCACGTTTATTGCGTCTTGGGTGATTATAGCGCTGATTGCGATTGCTATAATAGGTTGCATTATAGCAACAGCGTTTTATGGGAGAAGTGGCGACAGAGCGAGAATTTTACCGGAAACACAACAACAACAGCAGGTTACACACGAAGAAAGCGACGCTGCCAAAACTGTGATGACGAACAGTAAAGCTTCCCAGAAAACGCCAGCGTTGACGGAGAACACAATTAATGTCGACGGTGGTGGAAGTGATGGGGTGAAGCGAGAAAATAGTATTGTAATTCCTTAAAAGTAATCACTTCGCAACAGAATTTAACGGCCTTTCAAGAATTAAAAAAAATGATTAATTAAACGCGCTTTTTGTGACACTGCTAATCTTTACTTTAATAATTGTAATAAAATTTATTTTAAAAATAATGGTTTCTCCATCCCGTTCCCATCTTTTCACAGTTTGTCATTTCTTCCTGTTTCTCTCCAGTGCACTTGCACATCAATTGCGAATTCATGATAAGTGCGCGGAGCAATGCTACCTTCAGTTCGTATAAAATTTACATCTACATTTACTTTGCATTATCCAAGCCATGTTCTTGTCAGGGAAGTTAATTTCCAGCTAAAATGTTAATCTATATTTCTCCAAAATAGTCGACCTGAAGCTTTCACTGGAGCTTACGTATTAAATTGTGGCAATGAAACGTTTACTGAGCAGGAACGAATGGAGTGTAGGCTTGGGTGTCAGTATTGCGAAGCAGAGATTTGTGATCAGCGGTAACTATTTCTTAGAAAGTATTAAGCTTTTAAATTATGTTACTTCACAAATAAAATTTGCTTATTCTAAATTTTAGTATTACTCCAGTTCAGATACGTTGTCGTTCTACTGTCCTGACGGAAGGGCCCTGCAAGACACGCTGCGATCATCAGTACCGTGATACATGATAACCTTTTTAATGATTTTAATTGCTATCAAAATATATAGTTAAATGAACTTTTCCTGTTTGCAGGCGACCGGAAGGAAATTTTGAACAGTTTTCATTCACGTGCGATGACAGTACGCTATTCCCAACAGGCTGGGATATCCGGCAGTGCACCAATGATTGTCGAGATTGCCCTCCAAATGTGTGCATTAAGTAAGTTCGTTAGAAGCTTTTTATTAACAGGTACATAAATTAATGAAATGATCTTTAAGTTAATGCAATTATCAGTCAGGACGAAGAGTTCAAGTGTCCTGCAGTGAACAAAAGTGAATATGTCCGCCCCCGACCTCCCCCTTCAGAGCCTCTGTACGAAGGAGGCAAATGTGAGGAGCGCTGTGATAAGGAGTAATGATTAATAATAAACATGCCATTTTTAATTACCAACCAAAGTTGCAAAATTGGTAAAGATAACTTTTATTTTAAAATGACAAGTCGCCCTCCAAATAAAGGCGTTGGGGATGACGCGTACGAGTTTGCCTGTGAGCGCAAATATGAATCATTGGAAGAGGAAAGGAAAGCGTGCATTGAAGACTGTTCCAGTTGTCCATTAAATGTTTGCGATTCGGAGTATGCATTTAAAAAAGAGTACAATTTATTCATGTCATTTTAAACAAATTTTTGAAAACATGGGCACTTTCCAGGTATAGTCCGGGCGTTTACACGTGTCCCGAGACTAAACTGCCCCCTTTGCCAAAGCCACCGAAACCTGGCAAGTTTATTGGATCATGGACGGTTATAGCTTTGATTGCCGTTAGCATCCTTTGTTGCATCGCTGCAACATCCTTTTATGGTAGAATTGGTAACATGCCTGTTACAAGCATGCTATCACAAGCACGGCAGCAGCAGCAGCAGTTTCAGGTGGCGGAAGTGGAAATGGAAAGTGGTAAAGGGACGGCCAGGACGACAACACCTGATCCTAGTCAAAATGGCAGTGGTTCCAGTATCGGTAACAGTGACGTCGGTGGAAGGGATAGTGCTCAATTCATGAGTATTAATGCTGATGGCTAGTACCGACAGGTTATCAAATAGCTTCATGATTAATTGTCTGGAAGGAAATTATATAGTAGAGAGAATGAATGAATGAATAAACGATTGTGTGGAAAACCAAGTTGTGGAGTATGCCGCTAACTTTAAGCCTTTCTTTTAATGCTAAAAAGGGTGCAGATTAGTA
>JAHZMV010005406.1:0-31955 GCA_027743765.1 Coecobrya sp. COE2
ACACATACCCATTGTTTTTTGATCAATTGGGAGATTATAAGAGGCTTAAATTTTTTGGCGGATATCGCTCAGTCGACCATTGTCGCACGACGAAAAATTATGGTGCTAAAATGCAAAAATTTAGAGGATGAAAATATGAGAGACCTTTGTTTTTAGGGAGAACATTTATTACACAATATCTCCCTACTTTATCATTAATGACATTAAAAATATTTTATGGAGAATCCAAGTATCCTCGAGTCGCCTTTCGGAGATAGTTTGTTGATATATGTTCTCACCTGGATTTACGATTTTGTAATAAGACTTGTAATTAAGATTAAAGTTTCTTCAATTTTGGGGTAGGTTAATTACTTAAATATGGAGAAAGGTAAGAAAGTTTACAGAAATACACATCATGCTATAAATACATAAATACGCAACTTTCATCATCGACAATGTGGTTACGGCTCCAAGACGTCTTGTTGTGCCAGTCTCCAAAACTGAACTCGACAGTTACACATTCATCGTCTGTGTGCTAAATGGCGATTATTTGCTTAGCACCAGCTTTTCGCCCTAGTCCGTGTAGGTAGGTATGCATTTGCTATTAGTTTACTTTTCCGCGGTGTCACCTCAAATGACTGGGATTAGCCGGAAGGAAAACACCCAGAAGCTCCATTTACTCAGGGAGCAAAATAGTAGTACACAAGTTTCTACTTCTACTGCAATTTATTATTCAGGTGACACTAGACTAACTTTGGATATCACCTTCATCACCTCCACGGATAAATACACTCAATAAAAACTATTACTATTTCTTGTTTGATCGTTCTTATAGTAAATGCCATGTCATTTTGTCAAGATCCTTTGACTGCATAGATTAATGCATACGGGGAAAAGGTTTCTCTTCGAAATTTTGTAGAAAAGGTAATTCAATATAGTGATAATATAAATATTTTGACAAGTAACATTTATTTCTAGCATCAATTATCCAGTTTAAGATAATATGCTGAGGAATGTGAATATGACGGATGATCTCTTATCAGAATCCCTTTTGTTTCAAGTCCACGTGACAGATAAGTGGAGACTATAATGTGCCGCTGGACACAGGGCACACATTACGTACGTTGACATTGAAACCAAGCCATGATTGTTTGGAAAATGTGTGTAGGTGGAACCCAATGTTGGATATACGAATAGACAGAGTGACTGGGGACCGAGAGGTCCTACATAACCCTCTACAATTTTGAACCATATTCATCGAGATCTAAATAATATGCTAGATTGTAAGCCTTTCAAATCATAACACCTCATTCAACAAACCAATGATCTCAATACCTTTCCGTCCCGGTCCTACAACAATCCATTCAACAATGCTGACGAATGAATAGAGTTCGTTCAAGTTGAGTAGATTTTTACATATGCACTCATTCATTCATTCTCTTTATCCTTCTAAAAATTATTATGTTTGTCACCATTCAACCGTGTAGCATAATACTCTTATCATGTTCCGAACTTATCATGGTTTTTATATAAGCTGTTGTTGTTGAGGTTTATCTTCCTCTCTGTCTTTTGTTCAGTTTTTCTCACCTCTTGTCATTCATAACGACAACAGAGAGTGTGAAGATGTAAACAGTTGAAAAATTGAGTAGTGTAAAAGTGTGCCTTCTAGTTCACTTTTCACACATTCCTCCAGCTTTGTACTTTTGTTTAAGTATTTATTTCTGTTTGCACAGTAATACAAGTAGTGGAAAGAAGGAGAGTGGAGGATTTTAATAATTTTTCGGAGGATTAGCTCCTGTGAGCTGGTTTTTTTAACAAGAAGTTTATTGTACTTTTAGGTAAGGTGGACTTAAAGAAAGAATTATCTACAGGACTTCCAGCAGTATAATATTGTATTATGCAAACAAAGTGCTGCGTGAAGGGGACGTGATCCCTTTTGTAAAATCATTTTCATAGAAATGAAATACGTCTTAAATCGAAACTGTAAGTAAAACTGTATGGTCTCAAGTAACCCCACGGTTGCAAGGCTTGAGACAAAAATGGTAACCTTAGTTTATAACAACAGGCAAGCGTTAATTTTTTCAAAGAAAATAAATAATATTTCTAAATCAATAAGTGTGCAAATCTATACATTTGGAAATACTTTTGTTGTTATTTATATAAAAAATGGTTCATTTGGACGAAACCCTGCAAATTCGTGATTTCATCATATTTTACCGTTTTGTTGCAGCGCAATGCATATAGAATGCAAGCAGACGCTTAACGCTTCCGCATATAAATGTTAAGGCTTCTTTTACATCCGGTTTGAAATATTTTATGCCCTGCGCTGCCACTGCTTTTTGTGTAATGGGATGTATATAAAAAACCAGACGTATTATCAAGCAAGATGTGATTTAGGAAACTTGAAAGTGATAACGCTTGTTTTTTGTGAAAGGACACGACGACTAATAATTCATGCTTTTCTGGTGGTTGTTTGGTGAACGATAAAAAACAGGATGGGGCCTTACCTTTTCAAACGACAGCAGCAGTTAGTAGAGTAGCAATATAACCACTATACTCATTAGTTTACAGTACAACACAACAACAATAACCATTGCCACATTAAAGCTTAACCCGCTGGTGGTCCTGTAAAAGAAGGAGCCTTACATTTTTTCATTCACGCCATCCAACAATGAAAAGCTTAACACTTTCTGTATAAAAAGCGAATACATCATTGCGTCCGTTGTTCACTGAATTCAGTGAACTGTAATATTTTTGTCCATGATGTCGCAGCATAGAAATCGATGACGATAATCGACAGTTACAACAATGGCTGTACTGAAAGAGCGAAAAAAGATAGGCACATTTTTTGCAAGGTTACCAACCAAAACCGTTGCTTCTTACTGCTTGACTGGAGGAGTCTGAGATAACAAAAAAAACGACCCTACAGAAATTAAACTTGTAGCTCAAATTGCAAATTTTTAAATAGTTTTTGCCGACCATTTCCACACACACACGACGATTATAAAACATAGTAATAAAAGTTTTCTAAAAAGTATATAATCTACAGTTTAATAAATTCAGATAGTTTTTTCTTTGATTGCTCCGTTATATGCTTTTATCAGATTGAGAAAATATTTTAGACAAGTAATGAACCAGAAACAAGTTTTTAAAAAGTTTTTAAAAGTACATATGATTATAATTATCATGTAAAAGCATTCCATCGTTTTGTGCTGTTTAACAGCGTCCATGCAAAAATGTTAGTTTAAATAAGCTTAAATGACGCCCCACTGTTAACATCAAATCATACTCTTACAATGATTTGCGTTAGGTGACTTGTTTGCTTGTGTATGCAGGATGCTGGGCAATAATCAGAATGTATTGACTTGACTACCAACCGCCATCACCAACGCCATGTCACTTGCAGGCAGGGAACAATAGCGACAGCAAGTGCAGCAAAATAGCAGACGGGAAAAGTGACGCCGAAGAAAAGATCCCGTTTTCTCCTCCTTTCCAACAACAAGATATCAACATTTTGGAATATGCACATATAGTCATTCGCTTATCTCACTGGCACACGACACATAAACGGCCGACTGGAGAACAAGGGGATGCCTATCTTTCCAGCACAGAACTTTCCCCTCTCCTTCTCTTTTCCCTTCCCTCTACACAACACTCACTCAACTCCATATTCTCTCTAACTGCATCTCTCTCTCTCTCTCTCATTCACTCACTTCCATTTTTTTTCTTTCTCTGGAACAGTTTTCCATAATGTTTTTCACTCCCTCCCAGTTTTCAATTCTCATTTGCATACATTCTCTCCCGTTGCATTTTTAAGCCCAGAGAGAGAGAGAGCCAGGTTTTGTGACTTTTCTCAATTGTTTGTGTTAGTTTCCAGAGAAATCTCATTATTATTCTGAGCGACGACCATATACCTACTCTGCTTTCAGTTGGAAAAATTCCCGTTAAACGCCTATCAACGCTGTCGCCAAAGACAAACTATTTTTTCATCTTCACTTTTTTTCGCTTTAACTAACGCTTTTTTTGTACAAATGACTTCCAAACTTCATCATTGAACTTGGCTGCTTTAAAAAGCCGACCTTATCATCAAACAATGGACTATCTCCCCAACAAGGCAGCCAGAGTAACACATTTTTGAAGCGTAAATAATATGCGAACTTTTTGGTTTATTGACTGCTGCAGCTACTCTCTCAAGTAGCATCATTATCATCATCATCATCAACGCTCTTGTCTTGAAAGAGAATAGATAAATGGATGGTAAGTTTTGTTCTTGAAAAAAAAGAATGACACTCGTCGGCCGGTTCTTTTTTTCGCTTGATTAATGATCCAAAGACAGAAACAACAAATTACTCCATTGTTGCCCGTCACCTATGGTGAATTGAAGCAGGAGTGCGGTAGCTTTGGGAAAAAATGCATATAAAAGAAAGAAAGAACCTAGTTCAACAGCAGCAGCTTCAAGAGTAATAAGTTGGCCTTCTAGAGAGGTTCCTCTCCGTTCCTCCTGTCTTCTCCTTCAAATTCATATCAAACTAATGATTCTACAATAGATAAATAATGATAAATAAAAATGAGCATCTTATATTGCATCCAGAAGAGATTTTCATAGACAATGGTAATCGGTAGCTTTTAAAAGAAGACTGAATTGTTTTTATCATTAACTTCCTCCCCGTCTTGGTCAAGGTCACGCAGAGAAAATCCCAGAAAAAAAGATAACCACACGAAGGAATTAAACTGTGTATTGAATGGTAATCAAAAACTTAAATAATATTTTTTGTAGTTAATTCTTAGGCATGAACTTGTAAAGACTTTAAACAAAGCGAAATACTTGAAGGTGCCTTACCCACGCCATCTAGGTTTGGAATGAGTGGTGATGAAAATATGGTGTTGGTGGGCAATGAGATGACTTTGTTCATCCATGGATCATGAGTCATGAAGACAAAAGAGATGAGCATTCCCTATTTAACTGCATTTAAGAGGCATGATAATTCAATTATGAAATGACTTTGCACACATTAGCATAATTTTTGAAGAATTTGTAATTGTTCAAAATCTTATTTTTATTTCTGAAATTTTTATAATATTAGCCTTTGAAAATTGCTGTGATGATAGCATTAAGTTCTTGCGAATAATGAAAATGATACGAGCATGCCAATAAAATAGAAATCAAATTGTTCTCTGTATCGTTTGCAAAAAGTCATTCGAAAACACAAGTGATGCGAATCAATACAGAATTCATTTTCTCGCGAGTAAAGAGGACAGGCTCAATAAGCCGAAAAGTATATTTAGTGTATTTTTTAATTATTAGTTCTTTTATTTCTTACAATGATTACTAAAACATTACTGGCAACCTTTATACAAGATAATGTGCATCTTAAGTATAAATCTACGAAGGGTTTATCAATCAAAGGCCATTTACATATTTTCTACCTTTCCTTAAGATCATAAATGACTGGACAAGTGTGTTGGGTCTCCATGTCAAAACCGCGAAGTCGAACTTTTTTCACTAGTTCATCCAAGTTATACTTTCCCTACACCTATAATTTGTCAATTTCGATATAAGGAAATTTTTATCATCCCTTTGTCTTGGCCACGTTTCATTATGTAAACTGCTCTTAGTTTATTCATGGTATCAGGATACGATTATCTGGTATCTTATATCACTTAAGCTGTGTTAGGTGTGGTGCCTCTGACACCACGAACTACTAGTTGATGGGCCTGACTCTTCATTCACATCTCCCTTCTAAAGATCAATTTTAATTAAAATAGCAAAAATACTATTCAAACGCAATTTAATAGAGACTAGAGAAAAATGTTGGTTAGAGAAAAGCGAGATAGTTCATATTACCAGCTATAACAAAGGACTGCTGATGTGACCAATATGTCATTAGTTAGAAAGCCCTAATCTTTATCTATCAGAGGATACACAGGTCAGGGTTAATTGAGGAAGTAGTCTTCGTGATAAGCCTCATAAAAATTGGTGCAATACTTTTGATAATTCCTTCGTATATCCCAGATTATACATTTATATATATATACAATATATATATCTACTGTATTTACTATATTCTCATAAAGATTCTGTATTTATTTACCACCCGTTTCGACTACTCCGTTCCGCTCGGAGATAATTTTCACTTAAAATAGTCTTTAGTTATCTTAACAACATTTCCGTCAGTTAGTCAATGGTCATCTTGGGAAATCTCATCTTTTGTCGTTAACTTTGAATTCTAAACACTAAAGCAGAGATCAGCTAATATAGACAAGTTCAACACATCTTTCGTCTAAACCCTGTAGTAGTGACAAAAGATAAGCTTAAGAATTAATTACTAATTAATTTAATTTTTTCATCTTTCTCCCAACACAATTGACTTCTGAGAGTTCGGTTGGCCGCTTTGCTTCTGGTCACGGGAAAGTGGAGCTGGGAAATTGAAGAGTCGCTATCGCTTTGCTCAACCAAGCTAATTTGAGTGCTTTTTGCTTATACACTCTAAATATTTAACTGTAATTAACGTGCGTAGTTAATTTAAATTTTTTCAGCTGATGTGTTGTTTCTTTTGAGTGACTATGATTAATTCAGTTTTTAAACATGTCTGGAAGTAACGATTTGGCAAGTAATGTCGAAAGTAATCTGTATCTGGCAACACAAGAGATAAGCATGATGTCAATCGGAGTTAGTGATTCATATTAATAATTGCCACATAATATTTAATTAGTTGAGAGAATGAATGTTTTATTAAAATTTTAAATATAATTTAATGTTTGGGCTTTTTCTTTAGTGTCGACAGCCGAGAAATGATGAGGACGTTGAAGCAGCTGAGGCCCAGGGTGGGACTACCTCCTCCACCCCTGATGCACCTTCAGCCGGTTCGCCAGTCAGTACTAGTCAGGTGCTTGCCCTGATTCAAGGTCTAGGGGATGGGGAGGAAGTGGGGAATGTCAAGGCGCTTTGGGATGCTGCATCTCTTGTCTTGCGGTTTTTAGAGGAAGGAAAGTCGGCAAATGAGGATGAACAGGAGGAGGCGATGATCAGCAAAGTGGCGTTTCTCTGGATATGCCCAGATTTTCTCCGATTTCTTCTAAAATGTTTCACAACTAGCAGCGTCACAAAGTAAGTTTAATAATAAAATTGTAAATGGCAATTTTAATCAGACGGTAATTATTCTTAACAGTTTATCGTTGCATCTAACGGCGTTAAAAATACTGGAAGATGTGATGGTGTACTCCAGAATCGAAGAGGATTTGGAAATTATTGAGAGAGAAAATCTATGTCACGTGTTGCTCTACTTGCTAAAGTCACCCAGTCCAGCCATTTCCGAGCAGGCTGCTACTTCCATTGGTAATTATTTATCTTAACTGTCATTCCCTTTATATTATTGCAAACGTCATTAAGATTTTAATTTCACAGATACAGCTCGTGTGGCTGAGATTTCTGAACCTGTACTCCGTTCCCAACTGATAAGCCACGCTACTTACATTTTCACTTTTTTGCGGTACTTGCTCACGCCCTCGCCAAATCTCACCGGAAATCGTGCGGTCAGCAGCAACTTAGTTAAATCTACAGCGAGAATTATTCGTGGAATATTTGTTACCCCAGAGGGAATGGACGCCGTCTTGATGGATAAAATTAACGAATACTATAATGAGCACCATCCTGGAGATTTAGACGATATAAACGCTCACCTTGAGACTCCCATACCGAAAGTTAAAGTTTTGGACGCTATCTTGAACGCGAATCCAGATCTAGAGCACCATTTTCCATCTGTGGCAGCGGTGCAGGCTGCTTTACCAGTGATGAGAGTTCTCCTCGATCAAGACGATAGCCAGGTAACAGATTAGAGTAATTGGTTTTGTACAGTGCAATTTTTTAATGAGCAATTAATTACCACGATTTTGTTACGCAGGTTTTGTATGACGTGCTTTGTGGAATCTCCATTTGTCTACGGCTTTTCATAAGACCTAAAGAATTTGTCAATGCTGGGGTTTCGGATAAGCTAATAACTCTACTAAATTGTTCTGATGATGCCTGGGTAAATAAGTTAGCTCTGATTACTGAATATTATTACTTAAATAGTCAATGAAATGTATTGCTGATGTATTCGTTTGTAAAGG
Organism: Coecobrya sp. COE2; assembly: GCA_027743765.1. Classification (NCBI taxonomy): domain Eukaryota; kingdom Metazoa; phylum Arthropoda; class Collembola; order Entomobryomorpha; family Entomobryidae; genus Coecobrya; species Coecobrya sp. COE2. Next base: position 8,089 of record JAHZMV010005406.1, read on the forward strand.
TTCTGTCACTTGTGGCAATTGTCATCGGGCAGCTTGTGACTGATCCCGAGGATCTCATACTATTTCTGAAGGCTACGGCACATGGTGGGCTGGAGAACTACTGGAAAGTTCTTAAATGTTTAGTTTTGGACGCTGCGTGCATACTAACTGAGGAACTGAAAAAGGTAAACTACAATTTTTAATTATTTACCATTATTTATTAATTAATTACATGCTATTCCTTTAAATGTTCAGAATATAAGTGCCCTGCTCCAAGCCATGGCTATCCTAATTACAAATGCTGCAGCGGATGGCAACCAAATGTCCGCCAACCTTGTAGTGGAATCCGGAGTATTTTGCTGGCTACCCTTCTGCTTTGAGAACAAGCTACCGTCTGAAACTAAATATCACGCATTGACACTGATTCACTTTATTTTAAAGTATCTATCCCCAAAAAGAACACGCGAGATTTTTGGATCTGGGAGGATTTCCATGGCTGGCATTCTTGAGGTATTAAAAAGTTCACAAGGGAGACACGCGGTCGGCGCACAGGTTATTATGCAGCTAGTGGACTCCTGTCCATCCCGACGGGATGAAGCAATCTCTCTAGATGTCATCTCAACACTACTCATATGTTTAAATTGGTGGGAATCCCTCGAAGATGAGGAGCCAGTGACCTACATTATGGGAGTTATCGCTAAACTCATAGAAATAAAGCCAAGCGCACCCCTGGAAGCATTTCAAGAAATCCCAGCTGCATTTCAAAGATACTGGGAAGGTATTCCAGCTTCTACGAAAAGAACGGAGGAGCAGATTGCTCTGCCGATGGAGATTCTTGCAGCTATCACAAGTTATGGAGTGGAAGGAGTTGAATTGGTTGCGGGGCAAGTTGAGCTGCTACCTAAAATTATGGGATACTTATCCAGTAAAAATGAACGTTTCCAGGGGGCCGCGATGAGGACAATATTCCAAGTTTGCAAAGGAGCAAGGGCACATCGACTGGGTTTGTTAGATGAAGGACTCCTCATGAAATTTGTTCCCGTCCTTCAGTTTGGTTCAGTGGCGAATCGGAAGGTACTAAATTCAGGCATTATTCCTTATATTAATTACAAGCATTTCCGGTTGCCAGAATGACATTATATTTTTCTTTTATGTATAGATGGCGATTGAGTGTCTCTACTGCTTTCTTAATGAACGCATATTAAATTTCGACCAAAAAATCTTTCTCAGGGAGAAGTTGGGGCCCTTGATCCAAGCGGAAGTGAAACGGGTAAGCTCAGTCAATTAACAGTTTTGACTAACTTTTAGCTAAACCAGTATATTCTTTACGTTTTCCATTCTCCTGTAAAACATTTGTGTTTTGTTCGCAGGATAACCCGGAAACGTATCTTTTGTCAGGCTACGTCAACGAGGGAATCCGAGAAATGTTTCTCGCCCGGAATAGGAATACTTGAATGAAGTCGTAGGGAGTCACCCTTCTATAATTAGTGTCTAGATGCAAGTACAAATGATATTGTTATGATGATAATAATAATGCAAGTACAAAAGCCAGCACCTTCTAAATAAAATAATTAAATGTAGTTGTTTTCTATACATTAATTTTCTGATTCTGTTTACTTCATAATTTATTTTCCTTGTTCAGGTTATTTTTACTTCCTGTATAATTTATACAATAGAAAAAACAGCATATCGCAAATACAGTGTACTGTAACGGCATTTTATTTTACTTCTTTAAGAATATTTTGTAATGCTTCTTATAACAACTTTCAAGGCACTAACATTTGACAAATACATTTAAAAACTCCTTCTTTTTATATATAAATTCAATACAACAACGGTTAAAATAAAAGCACAAATAACGAAGCGTAGATATTAACAATAGAATAAATATGGAAGAGTATTTCATCAAACTACAACTTACATTACATACATTTAGAATACAACAAAGTTATTTTTATAGATAATAAATAAATGTTGCCGCTGATGGCAACTACCGGGTATAAACTTAAGTGTGCACCATGAGTTACTGTTGAAAACTGTTTTACTATAATGACATTACTGAAGAGGTATAAATCCATCTGACTCTTCACTTTGAACCAAAAAAAACCTTTCTGTCATTAATCCCTTTTAAAAACATACCCACGCGGTTTAGCTTCTGTAAATTGGCTTATAATTAATTAATAACTTTCAAAAGTGAAAACACACCGGAGGAAACAAAAAAAAAAGACAAAATCTGTAATACTCGAACTGCTGGGAAAAGGCGGAACGGTATAGCTCTAATAATACGACGACAACAACAACAATAATTGGAAGTTAGGCGACAATGGCATGTTCGGTTTTAGCAGCCGCCTTTTTCGTTGGCAGAGGTCCAAAGTCAACCTTTTGGTCCGCAATAGATTTGAAGATAAAATGATTTGTGAATACACCTGGAAATTAAAAAGTATATAGGAGTTTAAGGAAATGAACATTTAGTTTTTTAGACAATGCGTTGTACTGTTTAAATATTGTAGAAATTTCTTACTCAGTGGCCTGGAAGGTTTGTAGTAAAAGAAATCACTGAAGAACTCAAAATCTTCCAAGTTAGTAATGATGATGTATTTTCGAGGATTTTTCCTACTCTTTGACCGAGCGTCAGTCATAGACTTTTGTAATTTGTCCGATTGTCCACCTGCAGACTCGATAATCTTTTCTAGGTCATTTCTTGTCTGGCCCACAATCCCTGGCGTGATGAAGAATGTCATCCCCTACAAAACACACAAATTATATACATTACACATTAAATCCATACAAGTTAACATGGTACAGTAAGTTAGTATTTTCTTTATAACTTACTTTAAACAATAAATGGCGCTCGGGTTTCTTGAGAACTTCAGCAACGGTTACTTTGTGATGCTTCTCAAATGCTTCTACATTACAAATGTAAGACGTTTCGTCAACAAAACGCTTAGCCTTTATACTGTCACGAATCCAGGGCGCTCCCACAATAAATTTTACTCGGCAGAGGGCATTATACAACTTGTGTGTAACAATCTCCCAAGAAATCAAATGTGTCGTTTCTTTAATTTCATTGGTGACCCGACCTCCTAGTGCTATAATCTTCTCCTTGGCCTAAGAATATTAAAATAAAGAAATAATTATTTCTCATGGAATAAACAGAACAGAAGCTGATTGATAACAGAAATAGGGTAAACGTACCATGGCCTTGAATTTTTCGGTAAAACCTGTAAACATAATGACAGGAGGCCGTTTGTTTTCGAGGTCATTTTCTTGCGCATTCACTCCATCTGCTCCAGTAGCTGCGTCGCTCAAATAGGAAAGTTGCACCTTTTCGTCGTCCATTAACTTAATACGCTTCGCTCGCTCACCGTCATCTTCGGCTTCTAGTGGTCGTTTTACAGTCTTGAATTTCTCAACAATGTCGTTACTGACACGAATTGGCGTTTTCCAAGCAGCTACATAAATAACAATTCAGGTTAAACCCATTCAATATATTTAGTGTTGTCAGATGTAGTATTGTAATGATTCGACAAACTTACCCATCAAATGTGGTGCAATGTTGATGTCAAACCTAAACGGTTGTTCTAATGTAAAATGTTGGTATTTTGGACTGTGCATCATTTGCAAGCACAGTGAATTACTGAGCAACAATTCATTTAGAAATTGAATGTTAACAACCGGAAGCTTCCATTCTCTAGCTTTATTAAATTTTGGACCTTCAGACCTAATCAAGTAATCAAATATGAATGGTAAATATTTAAAAACCAAAATAGCATACATGACAAAATGAGGACGTATGACTTAACGTACCGACAAGCCACTAGCCCTTTGTTTAGTTTCGTGAAATATGGGGTGACTTCCGCTCCTAATAGTTTCAGCATCTTTATAACGCGCTCACGATCCTCACCGTCAAATCCTGTCACCGAAAATGGTAGGCCTTTCAACGGTAGGCTATCCCTGTGAGACATTATAATACCAGTAAGCAATAAAATATTATTGCCACGGGACGGCTCATCAATTAATCATTTCTTAACAGACTACTGTTAACTAACCCATTGTAAGATGTCGGTAGATGCATAGCATAAAATGGCGGTGCCATAACCTTCCTCGAGCAAGTGTCACTCAGCCAGTGCAGTGTTACCAGTCGCTTCCCATCCCGTAGCACCTGTTGAAACTCTGGAAATTTCTGATTGTTACACAGGACGTGTGTCACCTTTGTCGCATTGTACTCAGCAGCCGTTTCCCCTCCGTAGGCCAAGACAGCCCTTCGCCAGGTACTCGCATCCATTGGCTGTGCCGCCCAAAACACACATCCAACAAGGAAGCCATTCACTGGAGCTGGAATTCCCACAAACATCACACATTGAAAATATAAGACTTTTCACACCTAGTAACCGGAAATGCTTCACTATAGCTTTTAAAAACTTGATATCCATCTAACCTTTAAAGGACGGCTCGTATCCATAGAAAGCCGTACGGGAAGCTGGTAAAGTGACTGGCGTCGTGGACTGACTAAGGGTTCCTGCAGCAGCACGCGCAGCAGCGGTCGTGTAACTGTTAACCTGATGAATTGTTTTACAGCTGTTAGTAAGGTTGGACAGAGTTCTTCTCTGATTGACAATACTCAAAGTTTGAGACGACGGTTGTGTGACTGGGTGTTGAAGGGGCAATGGTTGTGATTGTGAGGAGGAAACTGGGAGATTTTGTGATGATGGACACAGCGTAAGAGTCGTGGATGTTGAAGGAGTAACCATTGCGCTAGTACTCGTCGTTGTACTCGAGTCAATCCCTGTATTGTTCCCTTGCAGTCTATTGTTCAGCAAATTCGCCAAAGCTGTCTTTGTTTTGGAGTTTACCACTTGAACCTACCCATAGAGTTTGTTTTAATCAGTTTCTTTAATCTTCCTCCTAATTAATTTTTTTACCATCACTTTTCATCAAACAGCCAAGCGAAAGCCATGATATCTGATAGACATATTACGTTGAAAAAAACCTGAACTAACTCTTGGCGAAATAATTATTTTTTAGTACTGTCAACGGTTCACAAAAAATATTACTTGATTATTATAAAGGTTTACTGTACTTTCAAGATAAAATGCTGACAAAACACTAGTGAACCTACAAATGTTACCAAAACGGTAAATCATATACATATTTTTATATAGCTCTATATATTCAAATCAAATAACTTTTTTTAGATAGCTTGCTTGTTAATCGAAAAATTTTGAAAAAATTAATGGTAAAATGCACATGCCACTCATGCTAGCAAAACTAGGAAAAATATTTCTAACTAAATAACGAATTAATTAATACAGGCTGTATTGAATCAATCATCAAACTATATAGTAGTAAAGCTTAAATCTGGCGAAATCCATTTTTTAAAAAACTTTTTGCATAAGAAATTCACAAGACAAATTTTAAACTGCATATCGTAATAGCATTTTGACAAGAAAGAAATTTGCAAGAAAAAAATGGATTTCACCGTCGCTAACGGAGACGCCGCCTTTGACAATATATCATACTATATATCCATTATTACAATAATAATAAATTTTGGTGTGTCAGCATAATTATTATTACTTCATCGAGCTCAATCACTCAGGCAAGAATTATATACGGAAAAAATACAGCGGTTATAGAAACAAACAAACGTTTATAAAAAAATTAATTATATTTTTTGTACTGCTTATGGAGCAAATACATTTAAAAAGTTTTGTATAAAATGATGATAAGTATTTCTGTAGTGTTCAATCAATTTTCCTAGCGCATTGAGTAATACAAAAAACATCGGTGTTCTATGAAAATGGGGGTTTCAAGTGATCACAACAATCAACGGTCAGTGAGGGAACAACGGTTGAACGGTTTTATTGTAAAGTGAAGTGTCATTGTAATATGTCATATATATAAAAAGTAATCATTCTGCATTGTAGCATGTTTGAAAAATCGTTTTTAAACAAATAATTATGGAATGATGGTTAAAAGTAAATGGGAAATTATATGTTTTAGATCATTCCTTTATGTGTACTATTGATAGTAACTGATTGAATTTTTCCACAAGCTTTGTTAAAATATCTTACGCAAAACAAGGTAAAAATATATAAGGCCAAATACTGCAGAAGGGATCTAATAAGTTTAACGAATGGACTTTTGTAAGATAAATAAAGAAGAGCAAAAATGCAGAATGAATTATAATTAATATACTGGTAAAAAAACAAATAGTAGTGGTAAGGCAGGTAATTATAATGATAAGAGTGAGAGTAAAGGGCGAATGTTCTCAAGCTGTGAGTCACAACAGTCACACGCCGTTTCAAAAGCTTAAAAATGTATAAGTTGATATTTTTGTTAGGTGTAGTAAGTACTACGTAATTAAGTAAAGTTGTCAATCAGTGAGTAAAGTGTGAAGTGAAAAACAATCGGAATCATAAGGAGAAAACAATTACTTTTTGGGGGGTGGGAGTGCAACGAAAGTTAAAATATTTTACAACACAATATAAAATTGTTAGAAACTAAATACTTAAAAAATGATAGTGTGGTCACACTCGGTTTTTGGCTTACGTATGGAGCGGCAGCATTTTGTGGTCCAGGAGAGCCTGGAGCTACCAGACTTCCTGGTGGGGCACGAACATTCCATACTGGTCCAGGACTGCGTTGTTGAGCTTCGGGAGACTGCATTCTTGGAGGAAACTGGGTAGTTGATTGAGTGGGGCTACCTAGTCTCTGTGGCTGAGTGGTTCCTGGGATCCACTGTCCGCTACTTTGGCCAGGCTGACCGGGTGACTGATGAGGTCCTTGGAGAATGGCAACCTTTTGCTGTTGTCCAGCGACTTGCTGACCTTGACCCGGAATGGGTTGTTGGTGTTGCTGTAAAATAATTTGATGCTGAGGGAACCTAGTTTGTTGCTGCTGAACACCGCCTTGGTGGACTAGAACGTGTTGTACATTCACCATTCGCTGTTGTTGTTGACCATGCTGAGCCACCTGAGGTGTAAATACCTGCTGTGTTCGCACAATTGTTCCAGATGCTTGAGGCTGCTGACCCGGAATTCCGGGGTGCGTTGGTGATCTAGTCTGCATAGGTTGAATAGGAGTAATCGGAGGGGGGAACTTTTGAGTAGGTGACTGCGCTCTGGGATTGAGAATCTTTTGTTGGTTTTGCTGTTGAGCTAGGAGCTGATTTTGCATCAGCATTTGTTGTTGGTTTGGAGTAGTAGGCACGCCAGGAGATCCAGGAATTTGTTGTAACTGTGGGCTACCTGCTTGTGAGAGTGGAGACGGCGTTGGTTGTGATACTAACGACGGACTGCCTTGTTGAGGCTGTATTCCCAACGGTTTATCGCCACCAGGAGACTGAGATGCCTGAGGAACTCCTTGCTGAAGTAGAATCGTCTGTTGTTGTGGCTGGCCGGGAATATGCTGAGGACTTCCTGGAACTCCTTGCTGCTGTGGGGCCATGGGTTGCCCTTGTTGTTGACTCTGCATAGCAGCGTTCTGCTGATTAAGCTGCTGTTGTCTAAGCATCATTTCTTTACGTAGTTGTTCTTCCCTGTGTCTCTGGGCCAACTTTTGCAGTAGTAATTGTCGCTGCTGCTGATCCATCTGAGTCCACTTAGCTTTGATAATAGGATCCATGTGGATTTGTCGATAAATTTCCATTTGCTGTTGTGGAGTCCACTGATGGCCACCAGGTCGTGGCTGACCAGCATGAGGAATAGGACCTCTCTGACCTACCTGAGGTTGAGGTGGAAGAGATCCTGGTTTACCAGGATGTCGCTGTTGTGAAGGAGGTCTTGGTGGTGGAGGGTTCATTTGAGCATATTGCTGACCTTGGTGAATCACCACATTGTAATGTTGAGCACCCTGCTGTAATTGTTGGCCCGATGACGGTCCTATCTCCTGGAATTGCTTTGCAATCTGAGGTGATAAAATTGGCTGGAGCTGACCGATTGAGTTTCCAGTTTGACTATGAGACGTAGGTGGATGACCAGGTTGACCACCTTGCATAACTTGAATTGGATGTCCGCCTGGACCTTGTTGCTGTTGCTGCATTTGCATCATCCCCTGTGGCCTCTGTTGTTGTTGTTGCTGCTGCTGCTGTTGTTGCTGCTGCTGCAAACTGTGATACAATTGCCCTTGAGGTTTGATTCCTTGGGGAACCGGACCTTGTTGTTGATGAGGTTGTTGTTGACGAAATACCTGCTGTTGATTCTGAATTGATATGTTTGTGGTACCAGGCGGATTTTGATTAGATTGTTGATACTGTGGTTTCTGTGGAATGCCCATTACAACTTGAAGGCGATTCGGGGGCTGAAGAATTTGAAACTGTACAGGTTGCTGTTGTTGCCCCGGCTGTCCAGGTTGAGGAGGTGGTCTCATACTCCCTTGCGACTGTAACTGAGACATTATTTGTTGATGCTGAGGGGATTGAGGATGCAACTGTTGGGGTGGAGTTTTGGATGGAACTGGAGAAATGAATTGTTGTTGTTGTTGCTGCTGCTGTTGGAGTAACTGCTGATTTTGCTGTTGACTCTGCAACTGATAAGCTTGTTGCTGCTGCTGCAACCCTTGAAGTGGTGAGATCCCTAATTGGATGCCTTGTTGATTAATAGGCATATTTTGTTGAATATGCAACTGCTGCTGACCTTGAACTGCTTGCATAGATTGTGTCGTTATAGGCAGCGGAGATTTCTGGGGTTGAATAACTTGTTGTGATTGCGACTGCAATGTTTGCTGCTGTTGATTGGAAAGACTTTGCTGCATATGTTGCAAATTATGTTGTTGTTGCTGCTGCTGTTGGATTTGCAGTTGGTGTTGATGTTGTTGTTGCTGCTGCTGCAGTAACTGCTGATTATGTTGATTAAACTGCATCCCCGAAATTTGTACGCCTTGGTGAGGCTGACCCATCTGATTAACCTGGCCTTGCATTTGCTGCTGTTGTTGCATATGCATCGGATGCCCTTGTTGATTCGGAGGTCGTTGAATTTGCATACCTTGTTGCGGCTGTTGTTGGAGGATTTGGTGTCCTTGCTGCATGCCCGGTTGATTCTGAGGATGGCCAATGGTTGTGTGTTGAACATTATGTTGCTGCTGCTGTTGTTGTAAATGTTGAATCTGTTGTGATTGATGTTGCTGCATCACTGAATGTTGGATTTGCTGCAACTGATTCTGTAGAACAGACTGCTGTTGGGGCTGACCCACGACTTGATGCTGTTGCAAATGAATTTGCATATTACTTTGCTGTGGGTGGGATATCACTTGAACTTGTGTGGGAAGGGTTTGAGGAGGTTGACTTTGTTGAGATAATGCAGTTTGTAGCTGTGGCGACTGTTGAATTTGCAACTGCTGATGCTGCTGTTGTTGTAAATGTAATTGGCCTTGCAGCTGCTGGTGCAATTGACTTGGATGATGTAATTGCTGTTGTTGCTGAGGTTGAAGTTGCTGCTGCAACTGAATGGTATGCTGTTGTTGGGACTGCGAAATTGGAACTTGCGTTTGTTGCATTGCCACTAACTGATTTGGATGCTGTTGTTGGGGAGGTGGTCCTTGACCTGTAATTTGAGCAGACTGTACAGACATGGGAATCTGTTGCTGAAGACCTGTCATTTGAAGTTGTTGTTGTTGGTTATTTGGAATTTGATTTCCCTGTTGTACAACAATCTGATTTTGATTAGATTGCTGTTGTTGTTGTTGCTGCTGCTGCTGCTGCATATGAGCCTGTTGCAACGCCATTTGTAATTGATTAGATTGTTGTTGCTGCTGTTGCTGTTGTTGTTGTAACTGAGGCTGACTGGGTTGCTGCTGTTGTAACGAAGGCGGTTGATTTTGTTGTTGTTGTTGGATTGACGGTAACTGATTCTGTTGTTGTCCAGGTGCCTGTGGCTGTTGTTGTTGTTGCTGCTGAGGTAGTGGCACTTGAGGCTGGTGTGGATGTTGCATGGGGGGTAATTGGGTCTGCTGTTGTTGTGGTTGTTGTTGCTGTTGTGGTTGTTGCTGCTGTGGTGCCTGCTGAACAACAGGTTTGGGTGGTTGTGACGCCTGACTAACAGGAGGTGGGGGTGGTTGATTGGGAGGCGGAAGCGGAGCTTTCGATTTCTGAGCTTGTTGCTGCGGAGTATTCACCAATAAGGGCCTATGTGCCCTAACATTAGTCGCTCCAGCTTGCTGTTTCTGTTGAACGAGTATCTGTTGAGATTGTTGACGGATGGCGACACCACGACCTCGAGGACCATTTGCTTGCTGATTCCCTGACAATTGTACTTGCAAAATGGTTTGGGATTGCGTGGTTTGCGGTCTCACCACCGAAGTACTGGTTGCAACTTGTGTCACTTTAATAACTGGCCTAGACTGAGTCACTGACAGGTTTTTACTTTGCGTACTAGTTGTTACACTATCCGTGGTAATTTGCGTCGTCTTTAATTGTTGAGCTGGAGCGACCTTTACTTCCGGATGGTATATAAGTCGCGGATGATATTTTACTTCGTCCACCACAGAATTTGCTTTAATGCAGTCCGTGACCCAATCACAACACACAGTTTTTATCCCTTTCTCTTGAGCCTTCTTGTACTTTTCAGACACAGTTTTATTGGTCACTAAATGAGTCGTACTGGTGGTTAAACTTTCTTGGTAATGACCTCCATGAAACGTTACGCTAGCCCACAGTGTTTTAAGGTCTTTCCCCGTAATCCCAGAAGAAGTCACACGGAGGTTAGAAAAAAGTCTTTTTCCTTGTCCATCAAACCCCTCCTTTCTGCATAAAACAAAATAAATCCGATTACAAAATCTACCACATACCTTACATAATTTATACCACTTTAAATGCAAAACTTACGGCAATAATTTCCCCTGCTTTGCAGAAAAAGCCACCCATCTCTTTTGAACAACCGCAGCATCAAATACCTCCTCAGCCTCCGCTAATTTCACTTCGTTAGCCCCATCCCCCGCAATCATATGAGTAGTACTAATACCCGCATAACTACTCTGCTTAGCTCCTCCATTATCCAACAGCTTAGTTATCCTTGGATCCACGCTCCCTTCAACACAGTACCTAACGTCCCCAAATATCTTGGGTGGATTATCCACCAGCGCCTGCTCCAACTGGAAAGGTATCCTTTCCATGATTAACTAAAAAAATAAATCACACATTCCAAATTAATACCTTAATCCTCCTTCCAAACCCTTTCCAAACATCCCTTCCCATCCTCCATAATTAAAATACCTCAAACCACCCCAAATAAATTACCATTTAAATAAAATACACATACCTTTTATCACTTCCCGTTACTCATTAAAATCTCTATCTCTCCCTCTCCATTAACTAATTTAACCACCAATTAACTAATTATATTTTTTCTCCCTCCACCAAAAACCTAACCTTTAAATCCCTACATAACTTAAAACCACGTACACAAAACAACCTAATTAATTATTTTACAAACAAAATTAAAAATTCCACCAAAGTCGGAGGAAGCGGCGGCTTATCTCATTAAACTTATCAGACCTCTATAACTGCCAATTATAGTCGCACTTCATATTTAACGAGAGCTTATCTTCTTGTCCAGCGCCTCCACTCGTCCCCAACTTCCCATCATTTTCCGCTGCTGCTCCTCTCCTGTACAAAAATGGAACATCAAAAACAAAAACAGGTTTTGAAACTGCCACTTTTTCCCGCCCCTGGAATTTTTTTCTCTATGACTCACCAGAAATGTGTACTAAATGGGAAGAAGCAGAAAGCTTTGTTGAGTTTGGAATTGTATGCTTTCTTTTAGAGAGATGGGTTAGGTTATTACGCTGGTTAGGTTATGATTAATTTAATTAAAATGATGGTTAGGTTAATTTTGTTCATTTTGTATCTTAATTTTTATTTAGCTTACCAGTATTTCCTTCTCTCTCTTTCTCTCTGTCTGTTTACATCACATTTTTTGAATAAATTGCAACATAGATGTTTTAATTATGGCTACATTAAGAGAAACCTTGGGGTTTAATTATGGTAGTTAAACTTTTCAAAGCGATAAATATGGTAAATGTTTATAGAATAAGAGATTAAATATTTAAATAGAGTTTTTTTACTACAAAAATTTGCTACAAGACGACGCGACGATTGTGTAATTGAGTCGAAGATGTTGAGAAATTTTAATGAAGATGTTAAATTTATAAGGATAATTATAATTAATTAAAAAATATAATATTGATGAGGTAAAGACATGTTTTTTTGTCACGTTTTAACCAATCATATTTATAATATTGAATATAATTGTATGAATATATATTTGGTTGTATTATTAAAATATGTAGTTATAATTTGTTTTATGTAGTTTAAATAAAACGCAGTTAAAAATTTAAATTGATGATCATAATAAATAGTTTGGATCTTTTCTTTTTGGTGTGTCCGTTTGACAAAAATTAAAAATAAATATTTTGTATATATTTTGTAGTATAATATATATTTATATATAAATTCTGTTGATTATCTTGTATTGATAAGAATAGAATGTATGCTTATCTTTAACCCATTTTTTTGAAGACTTAGATTTACCGTTCACAGCACAGTTACAGTCACAGATTTAAAGAAACCACTTTAAAATAGTTCAGTTTTTGTTTGTTAGCTAACATGAAATACTATTAACGGTTTGAGATAGAGAGAGATTTCTATAGGTTATTTTTTTGGGTAACGACTTGATGTGGATAGTTAGTAACAATTAACGCTTTTCTAATCTAAATTCATGTTTAAAGAAAGACGCCAAAAATTATTTGACTTTTTTAACTGTGGTGGTAAAGGCGAAATATAATTAAGGTTAACTATTTTTTTAAACACTCTAATTTAAAGCATACTATTTAACTTTAACAAACGTATGTGTATTTTGTAGGTAATTTATATAACAATTAAAATCGACCAGCAACGTCTATTTTTTTTCTTTGTTTCACATTATAGTAGCGTAACAAACTTAGCATTTTCGGTTTCGACAAGTTAGTTCAGTTTAATTAGGTATACACATAATTATAATGATAAATAACCTCAAGATTTTTTTTCCATTGCGATAACCGTGCATTTTAAAGAGGACAGTAATTAACTAATTGGTATAAGATGAGAGGTACACATAATGTCATGCATGTTAGTACAAATAGGCAAATATTCTTTGAAAGATAGAATAAATTTAGAACAGATGTATAAATACATAGATAGTTAGGCATTTCTTAACAATTATTGCAGAATATAGAAAAAATATAATTGGAATGATTGTTGTTGTAAGTACACGTATAATAAGTTGCTTGATTAAAATAGTTGAATAAAAAGTACAACGTTAGTTTTTTTTTGGAAGTTCGAGGAAAACGCATGATGGAATTAATTAAAAGTTTTGGAAGTTATAAGTAAAGAGAGTATGATGTAGTAATGAACAATTAAATTTAAATAGTACGTAAAGATGCGTTTCTGCAATCAAGTGAATGTGTACAATGGTGCAAGGCATAATATGACATTAGATAATAATATTAAGGGTTTGATTATGGATAAATGAGTTGTAGGAAAACAGATTGGAATATTATCAAGGAAATTAAACGCTGAATGTCCTCTTCACTTGTTTTCGATGAGAGTTTGAAGCTGGAGAACTAAGGTTCTTGCTATTTGCAGAATGGCCTTGGCTTCATGTCTCTCAGCCATTTCTATTGGAATAAAGTAAAAAAACGAATAATTAGATAGAGGTCTCATCCTTTTTTTGTATAATCTAAGCCCTTTGAAACTAACCGTTGAAAAATTTAATAATGTCCGTAAAGTCCATGGAATTTGCCAAAATAATATCTCGGTAATAGGTTAACAACGCCAATGCTAAAAATAGCCCGTAGTCCGCGGAAGCAACATGTCTAGCAGCCCATATTGTCTCCCAAACGAGGAACACGTCGTCATATGAAAATTCTAAGAACAAAAGTATATTTTAGAATCCACTTAATCCCAATTAATTATTTTAAAAACTAGGTAAATTGTAGTTTGCAAGTACTAACCAATAAATCAAACTTGGGTTAGCCAAAGGACATCTTTAGACAAGTTGTTGGAATAGATTCAATTAACTCACGTGCACATAACGTTGCGTAACTTGTCCAAGTTCTTTTCAGTGAAATACCAATGATTTCTGTCGCATCTTTTCACATCCTTATCAATCCTGTGAATGTTTAGACCAAACGACTCTAAAATTTCATTGGGGTAAGTACCACCTCTTGTGGTGGCCGGAGACTCCTCACTGGAAACGTCAGAGTCGTCATCGTCATCATTCTTGGGCGACGGGTCAAGAAATACGGGAGTATCCGGTTGAAAAGAAACCTCTCGTGGTCGATGCTCCTTTGACGGATTTGGACTGCTGGTTGATGAAGCACCTTTGTTGCTTGCAACATCCCCATTCTCTGTACTACGCTTATCCAACAAAATGGAATGTCGGCAGGGGGTTGTGTTTGTTGAGTCTGCACTCTTCAGCTTTTGAGTTTTGCTACTTCCCTCAGTAGTAGTGGTGGTCTCAATGGACAGAGTTTCTTCTGCGTCGACGAAAACCTAAATAAAAGACGGATAAAAGTTTAAAGGACCTGTCGCTAGAATAAAAGAACGTGAAAGTGAACTTGCTTTACCTCATTGCTCTCATGAGTTTGTAAAATTTTGGGCGAGGGTTGCAGATCTGCAGAAGATGAAGTCCCTTCAGAAGATAATTTTGCCAGATTTTGAGCCATAATCTCCCTGTCCCGCTGCCGTACAATGGCTTCAACAGCTAACCATTCTGACATCTTATCCTCGTATTCTCGTCTCAATGCCTCTGGACATTCCCCTTCAAGCTTTCCTGATAGCATGATTGGCCATAGTTTCTTTCGTAGTGAATGAGCCATGCCTCCAAAATAGACAAGTCGATAAATTTCCGTTATGTCAACGGATCCACTCTCCTGAAACTCTTTCCACTTTGCTTCAGTTAAACCAGTTGTTGCATCTACAAAATAAACATTAATTCATTTACGATTTCGTACACAAAAACACTTCGGTTCTTGCATAAAAGGTTATACTAATCAAGGTATCCTACCTGTTGGAGAGTCTGGCTTGGTAATACTGGATCTTACCAAGCCAACAAGATGTGTCCGTACAGTTCGCAAATGTCTGCAATGGGCCAGCCATCCATAAAATGCTCTTGATATGATTTGTTTCTTCATTGTTTGGCACACAACTTGTATCGGTTCGCTGTAATGAAAATGTGAATAAAATTAAAATCCTTAAAAAATCTAGCCCAGTACCACAGTCAGTTTTAAGACAAAAACACCTACCCTGATTCCTGTACTACTGAACATTGCTGATCAAGACTTCTTGACGAAGAGGTAGATGAAGTTGTGGACACAGAATGAAGCGGCGTTGACCGTGGCGTTGTTGGAGGGATGGAAGATTTCGGAGTGGATGGAGATGATTGCCATACTGGATATTCCAACATATCTTCAACTGTACATTTAAGGATAATTTTTTGTCTTGTAGGCATGGCTTCTAAATACTGCATACTTTACTACACGTATTAAAACTACTTAACTACTTTATTAAGTTTCTTACCTTGAGGATATGTTCTTGTAAAATTCGGATATACAATGCGAAATACAAAATCGGAAGTGCCCGCTTGTTCTGCTACTACAATGTCCTCGCCAACGACGCTCTCCTCTTTAACCATGGAATTGCTACTGGTAGAGTGAAATCTGCTGCTCCCTTTCCGTCTCAGCTTGGGAAACACTTTCCCTACACCATCAAAATAATCTGCTACGAATCAGTTTAGGTACATGCCAATTAAAACTTTCACAACAGAAAATCAAATTAAACTCTCAAAACCCTTGAGCTGATAAGACATTAATAAATATCCAGTCACGATTTATGAGCGTTTAACAAAAACTAAGATTTGCATTTTCTCTATTTTCATTTACCTTTTCCTCGCTGTGACCACAAGGGCGGATCTAGAATTCCATGTGGCAGGAGACCGTTTTCTAGACAGCTAAGGAATGCCAGTAGATGCCCACCACGGGGGAAATGAATTGGAGGTCGCTGGACGCCATCCTGACCAACCAGTGCTATCCAGTCACTGTCTGGACCTTGATGACAGTGCACGTACACGGTCTCATGGACAGCGACATTGAGTGCATGATCCCAGTAGACACTAAATAATATAACATATCATTCATTAAAATAAATAAAATAACATAATTTTTTTGAAAATGTTGAATTTTTCATACCTTTTATCATGAACCCCTGTATCCGTACATCCATTCATTAATTGATTTGGAGTCCATTTCAACAGCAAAGAATCGCCGCACTGATGCAAACTGAGATATCCTGCAAGAGGATCACTGCCATCCTTCTATAAAGAGAAATTGCGCACTTGTGTTACATAGTTTATAGTTTCGGATTAATCCTATAAATTATACTGAGCAAACATTAAACAGGAATCCAAACAGACTTACAACTCTTACCATGTAAACAACCACATTATTTTTCCCATAAAGAAGCGTCGACTTGTTGTTCTGGTGGAGGGATTCAACGTAGTCCTTAGAGCGCATATTTTCGTCCGAATTACTGAAACCTACACTCCCTTTGTACTGTTTTGGGGCAATATAGTAACAAAAACAAAATCTTTAATGACAGCCATTAACCACTTTTAATGGAATGTTAAAAGTGCTTTTATAACTCTCTTACATGAAGACCAGGTCTCTTATGTGCGGGAGGAGAAGCAGGTGTTGGAAATTGTCCTGACGAGATTCTATGCCTTTGTACAAGTTCATCTGCTGGAGGATCATTCCAAAAATGTTCCGCTGTTCTTAATTTGGAATAATCTAAAGCGCATGGACCCACTAGACCGTTTCCAAAAGAAATAAAAAAAAGTTCAAATAAACATTATTATTCCTTCATAAAACCACAATATAAAAATATAACATGCAATATTTTCCTTCATGCACATCTTCCCCCCATAAAGCACATCCAGCATTATTAATATTTTTTTAGCCTTTTAATAAAAAAACTAATCAAATTAAGAAGGGATACCGGTACCTAATAGGGAGCTTAAAATAGTGCCATAATCCGGGTCGGCCACTAACGCATCTTTTTCATAGTACTTACTGCAAAATACCAATTTACATTGTTAGAAGAAAATAAATTATTTCCTTTATAATAATAAATCATAATAACACGCCAGTTTACTCTCAACACAAGGCTTATATTATATATTAAAAGTAGGTATATATTGTCATTATAGCATCCTGTACTGTGTGAACAGTTATAAATTGCCACTATCATCGAACAAAAAAACAAGTTAATAAAAGACTACTTTCTCCAAAAGAGTTAATAATTCAACTCATACAATGATACAAGTGTACACAAGCTTGTGTCTGTGTGTGCAAAAAAAAAAGAAAAGCTGAGTGTCAGCAGCAGCAGAGCAGAGAGAAAAGAAGAGTCTTGCCACTTGTATTATTAAGTAGCACATAATTTTTGTAGGTGCCTTTTCTCCATTTTATAACCGTATAACGTCCATATATACATATATAGTTTTTATATACAAATTTTTTTCTGCTATATATTGTATATCTCTCATCAAAAACATTTTTATTTTACCTGCTATTTGCCACTATGTAGTCCACTATTTTCGCTAACTGTTTCTCTGTGAGAGCTAACCGGATCCACAGGTACTTTATCGTAGCCACCGAGTTTCGTTTCTGAAGAGGAGGCTTCACTCCAAGTTTACTAGTACTTTCACTTCCACCCGAAGACGAGCGTCTATAAGAAGAATTCGTGTGAAGGGAAAGTCTTGAGCTTATTGCAAGTCTGCTGTGTAGTATTACAAATTACATATTATAACAGTAGGCATAATAGTATAGACACACAGGGATTTTTTTTATTGTAAAGAACAAAACAGAAAGAGAAAGAAAGACAGAGAGAAAGCAAGGACTGCCAGAGTGTCAGTCGCATGCTTTCACCAAGAAAGAGAAAAGGAAAAAAAATATATTTATAACACTTAAGTATACTTTCTCCTTACTTGTTCGGATCACAATTCTCGGCTTCCGCTATAAGTTGCACCACATCTGCTGCGGGTTGATAAGTTTTTGCAATTTTATGCAGAAGAGCCGTTGTGGAACTGCTTTTGAATAAACCTAATGCCCGTCTTTTCAAACCATGGGAAACGCAAACTTCAACGGCAGCTGAAAAACAAAAAAAAATCGGGTATCTTTCATGAAAAAAAAACGGGATTCCTTTCTCTTTTCTACGGGAAACAAGAGAAAGTAAACAAGAAAGGAGAGTAAAAGCTGAAGGAAAGCTGAGAGAGAGAAAGTTTTTACTTTCCCAGCAGGTGGAATAATATTGTTTAGGTGGTGGTTGTATACATACCGCATAAAGATGTAATACTGGCGCTGTCCTCATGAACAAACTTTTTTGTTACAGCTTCCTCCATAATCTGCTTCACCTGAAATTTAATTGAATTGTAGAGAGAGACCATTTGTTAAAGTACAAAAGTTAAAGTTTGTCATGGTATGAATAGGGAAAATATTATTTACCTCCTTCTTCACATTTTTAATTAGTTTCTCTTTCAAGGCTTTGTTATCTGGAGGAAAAAAGTTGGATGAATTGATGAAATTAGAGTTAAGTTTTATGATGCTTGTTTTAATGATTTGTTAATAATGGGAATAAATTGTTATGATAAATAGTTATAGTACCTTGACCTGCAGAGCCCATTTTGAAGCACTAACCGATTTTGTTTTTTTAATTATGATGATCAGTCTGTCAGTTGATAAAAATTGTTGATAATGAGAGAGGTGGATGGGATTTTAACTACTGATGATGGCACAGAGGAGGAGGGCTACTAAGGTTTGTGATTTTTTTAAGGAGGGAGGATGTAGGATGACTACTAATTATAGTGGTAGTAGTAGTAGATTAATTAATGGCTAGTATCCCAGAGAATCTGCATTTACACACCCTCAACTTTTTTTCCAATAGTATCCAAATGGGACGTTGAACGGCTTTTAGTCTTTAAATGAAAGGTACTTTAGTTCCACTGATAAATTAGTTGTTGATGTAACAAGATCTGTAGTTCGGCTCACAAAGTAGTTAAGTTTTGGCACCTCGTTCCTTTCATTAAAATCAGACAAAATGGGGAAAATATTTAAGTATGATATACAACGGTATACAGTTAGTCAACCAAAAATGATGGTTGTGGTAGGATACGATGATAAAGAAACGGAAAGGTTTTGGACAATTAACCCAAAATAGAACAGCAATTAGTACTTAATAGGCAATCAAAACCAATGTAACTCTCTCCAGCTTATCAACAGGTCACCAAATGGTAACACTTACTGTTTGATAGTAATGGAAAATCAAATTGAAACTTTTAACTGTGATTAGTCTAACGACAGAACGAATGATTTTAAACGAAGTTGAGAACACTTTAAAGACTTATATTAATGTTATTATTATTATTATGAATGAGTGTGCTATTTAGCAGCTTACCTTATCAACGCTTACGCTCTCTCCTCCAACAATTGCAAATCGCCCGAGTGCCACCCCGAGTACCAAACGATGAATGATATATAGTAATTAACTTCACCTGCGATTAAACTAACGTGCGAGTTCTAAATCGCGAAAAACTTTAATTGTAGTCGTCGTGATGTCGATCAAGTCTTCAATATAGTAAATATATCAATTATATAGCCACTTAAAGTACAATTCAACTAACTACTCCCCATATATAAATTGACTGATATATTTAAGAACTTTTTGTTACAACTCGGAAGGAATACAATACGTATATACAATTAACACCTAAATATAACAATTGGCCTCTACAATTAAAAATTTAGCCTCTTTTTTACAGCTCCTCTTTTGGCAACCAACCCCGTGATATAAATATTACTTTAATTACTATTACAATTAAATACACCAAATTGAAGACTCGGTAATTATTTAAAAAACAACAACACTACCTTCTTCTATCCCTCTACACTAATTACTTTAAACAGCCTCAATCAAGTATACTTTTTAGTTACCTAACCACATTTAAAGCTTAACTTTTAACAATCCAAAAATATATATCCCTTTAATAGTATACATTAAACCCAGCGCATCTCTTTCTTAACCGTGGAAGAGCTCATTTTTTTAACAAGTGCGTTCATTACAACAAATTAGCTAACTACTTCACATTTAAACCCTACTCTGATTCCTCACACACATATATCCAATAGTTAATTTAATTAACTTATTCCAATTAAAATTAACTTTCTCTCTCTTTCTACCTACCTCCTCAACTACTTCTCTTTCACAAATCCATCACACCATTTTTAATCAATTTTCTCTTACTTTCTCTTCAGAGAAATTTTTCTAACCGTCACTTTTCCTCTTTTAAACCTCCACTACTTGTTCAACGGCCACCATATGCACGTCCATGATGATCAAGGTAACCAGAAACGACACACGCATGGACCCTGGCCACTTTCTCCACTTTCCTTTTTTTTATACCTGTCTCCCCTTTTATTTCTCTAGAAAGCTTGCAGAAAAAAAAGAGAAAACGGAGAGCAGTTCAGACTGGCTGCTTGACTCTCTGGTTGCCTATGTGACTCTGTGCAAAAATGAGAGAAAGCTCCCGAGAAAAAATCCTACTTTCTCCGTCGTCCTTCTCCTTGTTTTTCAAAAGTTGGATATATGTCACCAGAAAAACAAGTTTGTCTGGAGAAAGCTCTCACTTTTGGGGAAAGGAGAGAAAATTAACAAGAGTTAAGTTTAATGATAGAAATAATTTATGGGATCGTCGTATCTATTATTCTAAGCAATAAGATATTATGAATGGATATATAACCGATTGTATAAGAAAACCACTCTGGAGAAAAAAAATATATATTTTCTCCAGCTTTACACATACAAGTAGCCTGTATAGAAAAAACAATGTAATTATTCCCTCTCTCTCTCTCTTTCTCTCTCCTATTTATTTACAGCTGGTTTCATTTTTTTCCCTTTTGCATCCACAACAGAAAATCCTCTTCTTCTCCAGAGCCATGTATTTTCTCCAGCACAAACTTTTTCCCCTTTTGGCCTGTCTATTTCTCTCCCTGCTTGTTGTCCTCTTGTGTCTATAGAAAGAGAGCTCTCTCCTGGATAAACAGACTTCTCTAATAAAACCCAACTAAACACACATACACACACGAACGACGACAACGACACACTTTACTCCTCTCTGGACAAAAAAAACAGCACATACATAACATACAAGTTCTCTCCAGCAAGTAACACTACTCGTGTCTGATCATGGAGAACTCTGGACAAAAAAAGTTTGGTAGTGCTAGAAATTGGTAATTGGAATAGTTGCAGATAGATATATTTTCTCTGTCTGTGTAACATTATCCCACTTGAGTAACTACACGAGTAGCTTGTGTGGTGTAGGGAAAATGTAGTACATATTATTATTATTATTATAGCATAACATAATCAATAACATAATTATTATGATTATCATGAGAGAAGCGTACATCATCAAGTGGGGAAGAAAAAAAAATAATAGAATATGACGACGACGCACTTGGTCGTCCTGTTCCAGAAAATACTGATGATAATGATGGCAGTGGTGGTGGTGGTGGCAGTTGTCATGTATGTATGGAGTGTACATTAGAGAAAATGTGGTTTTATATGTCTGCTGGAGAATATGTGGAGAGAGAAAAAAATAGTTTCAATTATGTAGTTCTTTATAGATTCCCTCTTGCCATCATGATCATTATAATCGTCGTGTATTAAGCTGTATGTATATATGAGTGCTGGAGGCTTTGGAGCAGAAGCAGCCGTTATTATTTGCAGAGAGGATAGTGTTACATCTCTACATACCTGACCGTTTATTTTTTATACCGTTATAATATACACGGTTATATAAAGAGTGTTATATGAAGGGAGGGAGATGGGAAGGAAAAACGGGATAAGTATAACAATCCGGAAATCCAGCAGCAGCTGGAGAGAATTGGAGTTGGTGGTCGTGTAAAAAGAGCCAGAGGCTTTTTTAAGGCCACGCAGCCATATAGCCACAGAAACTACTCTCTCTCTCTCCAGATAAGAAGGCCTGAAGGCAGGAAATGAAAAAGTTTTAACTTTTTAGAGAGATGAGCTAGATGAAGTATTAAAAGTTAGAGGTGTATATAGTATTTTTTGTGTATGAAATTTAAGCCATGTTTCCCAAGTGTATTAGGCTTTTATGACGGTTGAGAAATATTTGTGCAATTTATGTTGGCAATCTTGTTCTAGGAATTTTTTGATTTCCATGAAGGTAAATAACTTGATGTAAATCGTACACATGTATATAAACTGATGGATGGATGGAATGGATGGAAAGAGACTTTTGGTAAAACAGGAATGTTTTTTGGAGATAAGGACAAAGACATGAGACGAGAGAGCAATGTGTGCGTGTGTGGATTCCAATTTCTATACATGACGGTTAACCATTTATTACTTCCAGCAGAAGCAACAGAAGAGAAGATTAATATTTTTTGGCTTATATGTCATTATAAGCGGTTAAAAAAGTCTGCTGCAATATGGCACATTTTAATACGATGCGATGCCACAGGTGAAGCTACATAATATATCATTGGAAATACAAGCATATTTTATTCCCTCTTGTTGTGTAATATCAATTTATGAATATGCAAAACATTTTTATAACAAAATATATATGCATCAAGTTATAAGAATTTTTTTATTACGTGATCATTTTTTTAAAAAATTATCTATATAGTTAGTTACGCTATTAAATCACCATTTTATATATGAACACCTGCACCTGGAGTCCAAGTCCTGGACTCAAACATTTTCTTTGTCATCTTGATTATTATGACCAGAGCAACCATCTTGAATGTTAAGTTGTTTTCCCATCAATTTTCTCTTTATCCCACACCACCTTGTCATCACGTGTGCATCCAGTTATATGAACAATGCCATTTTATGCTAAATATCCAATTTAATATCCGAAATACAACCCCTTTCAGTCTCCTGGAGAAACTGGAATCTTTGAAGGAGCCCAGTTACCATGATATCTTTTACAATAGCCTACACACAACCACACACAAAGCTTGTTAAAATTAAATACGTGATCATAATAATATCATGTCATGCTTTTTATTTTATGACTACTGCCAAAACCACACCAAGACCAGTGAGCTTATAAGCTGTCATAAATGAATTTTTTAAAAGGGCAATATGTCAATCCATAATTTTGTGAACAAAACCAACTCAACCGTCTAGAGAAGAAACGATAACGGTTTTATGTACAAAGTCCAAAAACGCACATCTCATCTCTCGCTTCCTTTTTGTGTGAAGAAAACAATAAAAAGAGACGTGAAGGTAGTAAGAAAATGAGTGAGATGTCCTTTGTCAAGGAAAAGTACATGAAAAACGTGAACCATGCTCATCTTCCTACACACATCCTGTTTCCCAGTAAATCCCCAAGGTCTACAGTTGAAGCACATCTCTCTCAACAAAGTACGTAATGTGTAGACTGATGAAAGTGATAGCGATCCTGAAAGCTTTTTACTCGTCTATATTTCAGGAGTAAATGACGATACAAGATTGAGTTGATGATGAAAGGAGAATGCTTTAATGTACTAACCTATAAAGATGATCTCATAAAAAAATACTTTCTCTCAGCGTCTTAGAGAGCATCTTCTTTTTTTCTTAAAAGCTATTACATGTTTTATAAGTGGCCCTGAAGCTACAAGGTGTGTATGTAATAATTTGAAGATGTGATCACGCCTGTCGCCCAATCTGAAAAATAGACTCACCAATTGAGTAATGAGAGGACCGCTAAAGGATTTTTAACGGCCAAAAGGTAAGGCGAGGAATTTGTGAACAAAGGAAACCGACGCTCATTTCTGATTGGCTGCTTACGTTT
>JAHZMV010005407.1:0-10421 GCA_027743765.1 Coecobrya sp. COE2
GAATCCATAATTTCTGGCCAACAGAATGCATGTTTATAGGTACAAAATAGACAGTCATAAAATTTTTTAGAGCCATTTATCCATGTACAAATAAACTATGAATCACCCTGTAGCACCCCATTTACTAATTTCCCTATAATTTCTGATCAGACTGTATTATAACGTATGCCGACTTTACTCTACTTAAGTAACCCATAAATGGTTTCGAAAATGAATTGATGATTTGTTATTTTTTAAAGATACTATTTCGTACAATCTGTAACCAAAATTCGCATGAAAATTGAATGCAGTTTTCATGTTTTTAAATCAACTACATTCAAATATTGACCCTGATTGGCGTTAAGTATGTTATGGGATAGAAATAAATATAGGCCAAAGAATTCAATTTCTAATAGTAAATGTTACTGTTGTAAGTAAAAAACGTAATAGTATTGTGCATTACTATTGCAGTTAAATGAAATAGGTCAAATCATTTTGGTCAGAAGCGAGAAATCAAAAGCATTACTTATGCAACAACGACGAACAAATAGCTCTCAACTACTATATTTTTACTTTAGTGGTAATTAGGTCATGAGTATGGTGTGATCTTTCGATTCGATATGTTTTAATGTAACTACGTAGTGACAATTGGTTAGGATAATGTGTTTGATCATTGCAGTTACTGGATGTGGAAGAAAGAACGATATGCACATGAAGACAACATATTGCAGCTATTAAAATTATCCTTGCTCTCAATTATGGCTTCCCGTGAACCAATTGTTATATGTAGGTCCATTAAAATTGTCATACAATTTACTAGTTCAGGTAAACCACATACATCCCGGGTAGCACAAATGTCGTTCGACCTAATCTAAAATGCATTTCCATGGAAGGTTTAGCTGCTAAACTTTAGCATGAAATTTTTGGAACCTGTTCATTTGGGATTGGTATATAAACACAAAAAAATTTGTTCAGTTTCATTCGTCTCTTGCTTAACATACTGAAAATATAACGGTGAATACTTTACTCCTCGTATTAAGAGTTTGCCTGAACTTTCATTATAAATCTCTATTTATTGGGATTTGAGTTCCAGAATTATTTCAAGGGATACCTTCCTAGCATCAGAATGAAGCAAGTGCAGTTGTCACTTTACATAGCAGTGGTTTACGCAACAACGGCTATTAGTGCTTATAACGTAGATATGTGTACATGGTAAGCTTAACATTTAATCACGGAATTATTATAATATTCTAGACGTAACGCAAATTGTTTTTTCTGCTATACTATTAGTTTCATGTCAGACAGAAAATGTAATCTAGCACCATTTATTTTGGTTGTTGATAAATGTAATGTTTTTCTCTTTGTCGTAAGGATACAGACCAATCATGCCAGCAAACGATTCCTGTGAGAAGCATGGAATGTAAAAACGGC
Organism: Coecobrya sp. COE2; assembly: GCA_027743765.1. Classification (NCBI taxonomy): domain Eukaryota; kingdom Metazoa; phylum Arthropoda; class Collembola; order Entomobryomorpha; family Entomobryidae; genus Coecobrya; species Coecobrya sp. COE2. Next base: position 1,411 of record JAHZMV010005407.1, read on the forward strand.
CAAACAATCTATCTGTGCTGCCAATACCAGTGTAGGTTCATTGTTGTATAAATTAGCCATTTTTAACTGTAAAATACATTTGCAAGTCATTAGTATATAATTCTGTATATCTTATGTAGACGTTGGATACGTACTGGAAACCCGAAAAGCTTTATTTAATAAAATCTTGCATCAGGAAACAAACACTACATATGACTGCAGTATGCACGTACAGTGCGACAATACTTGCAGTAATGGAAATTTGGAGACATCGCAATTAAATTCTAATTATTATGGGGGCGGGCATCTTGATGAAAGCGCACTGCAAGAGATTTTATCCTGTGTGGCCCAAAACAAACTTGGACCCTGTACTTCATTATCCTGCGGAGGCTATTTTCCTAAGTGCGAAAATAACATGCCAGTAGATATTTCTCTAGATTCCTTTTATGATTATTCCGTGGTTCTTGACGTAGACGACAGGTTAATTCTTTTTGAATTAGTTGCAGGCTTACAGATTTCTAATGAAAGTATGACAGAAAATACAACATTAATTATTGATTGGTACAACGCGAAAATAAATGCCATGATAAAAGCGAATAGCGCTTACTTGACATATTTAGACGACAGCAAAACAAAAACTAAGGTTGAGACATGCGAGTCATGTGCATTGTATGAACGGTATCAACAGGAAAATTGGAATGGATTTTTGGTGGCTTATCCTGAAATAAATGTGACACTATCTGATATACTTTCTCCAATACAGACTTATTTTAATTTCCATTTTTGGTCAGAAGTACATGCGGACGCTGCTAACTGGATTCATCTTCGGTATGAAGGAAAGGAGAATAATTAATAAAGAGGTTTTCTAATTATTTCATGATTTTCGTACTGTATATGATTGTGCTTTGTGCTCTCGCATTAGGTAATATATTCAATAAAATTTTACTTTCCTGTTACTGTAGTGTCCTGGTGGTAAAATCAGATTACTATCTGAACCAATTAACACTTAAATAAAAGTACAAATGTACATATTTATGTACATTCTCTCTTCAAGAATTTGCTTTCATATTAATTTCATATGGGCTATTCTATTCCATACGTGGGTTTGAGTCTTTTTTGTCCGTTCAGCTATTCTATAGAACTTCTGTATCCTTGATGTCATATATCCCAACGGAAAAAAGACGCAAAACACCGTGTGGATGGGAATAGCCCACATTACTTATTAACTGTATTACAAGCATGCTGCTGCCTGTGCCTTTTAGGATGGTATTTATACCATTCCTGTAATGCTGAGCAGTTAAGTTGATAAGACAATTTTGATGAGTATGTATATATAATAATGTTTTTCAGATAATATTTTACTGGATGTAGTTATGCACTGCAAATAATATATGAATATAGCATCTAGCCATTTTTCTATATGGAATTGTTCCTGGTAAATCGTCATTTCATTGCTCCTTATCTTTCTGCAATTCAACTGATTTATCTTTCGATGCATTATTGTTTTCATCCAAAAGTGCAAGTATTTATCCTTATTTATTAAGGCTTATAACAGCACCATCCAATAATCATGAAACATTTTTTGCGCCGGTATACTTACATTTGCTACTTTAACCGTTATAACAGAAAACATAGATATTATATTGAATTTGGTATATGCTGTTATTTCTGTGTTTCAGACAATTATGTTTTTGAAGTGAAGAGCAGTAATATATTTACATTGGTTTGTAATATTTATGTTACATTCTTTAACAGCAGTCAAAAATTTATTTGCGGTCAATGCCATGATCCGTATCATTTTTTTACAATTTCATCATTTTGGCATGTGCAAAGGTTTTGAGTTCCTTTACAAATATTTTGTTCTTAATTTGAGTATCTCTAGTTTGATCGACTATATACGGTTATTGTTTTTTGTATTTATTGCAAAAGGATTTTTGTGGATTTGCATCTGCAAGCATGTCTATTGCAGAGTGAGTAGAACTGTTAAAACCGTGTCTAGAATTGAACAATTGGTAACTCAGGTAAAGAGGTAAAGAAAAATCAGAATATTTTAGCATTACTCGCTTATTTCATCTCTAGCAAATCTTACAAAGGAAGCACTCCCTAATAAGCATTACAGTTCAATGTAACAACCTCAATGTCAAAATAGATTAGTTTGTCCACCGTTTCACGTATCCCGTATTCGCCAAGTTTCTAATACAATCGGAATCATAAGGGGACTGATGAAATGATGAAAGAATAAGTGATTGGAGTATTGCATTTTTAGAATAAAGATGGCATGATAAAATTTGCATCCCAACACGAAATCAATCCATGATGTTTTAGTATGCATAATATACACATACACACGTTAGCATAAAAGGGAAATAATTATAGGTACACAAAATTCTTTGTAATAATATTTGTTGGTCTGTCGCAGATTTCTCCATTCCACATTATCCACAATTCATTGCAAACCCCGCATATATTATTTAATGAATATTTTCTGAAGAGCTCACTAAAAATTAGTTATCACTGCCAGAGTTAGACATAACAAATACATAATAAAGTAATTTATCATAATTCTTTTATAGTTTTATTATTATGTTGTTTCGGCAAACTTTTCAAATTTTCTACCCAGTTTATAATTTTCATACATCGCCTTTCTTTACTTTTTCCGAAGCGCCATATGCAGTTATCAATAAGACCATTAAACTATACAGATAAGGAGTAACTTTATCCTGGTTAAATAATTAACATCGCATCTAGCATCAGCAGAAAATTATTGCTCAATTCCGTACTATTTAAATATATTAAATATTAGTTTACTCTTGTCTTCAGTGAGTAGCGAACAATTTAGTATAAAATTAACTGCTGCTGGAAACATCATTTATGAATTGACGTAACCAACTTCATGCAAGAGCTCAATAAGCTGCTTCAGGTGAAAGTTTTAGTCTTGTTTATATTGTTTTAATAATAATCTTCAATCCTTTTTTGCGTAACATTATTAATCCAGTTACTAATCATATCATTTATGAATAATACAATTAAGATAACCAACATTTTAGTGGCTTTGACCAACTAACGTATTTTATGGTCATCAGTCATCACTACATAAAATAAAAGCTGAAATCCAGTCGTAAAAATTTTCTGCAAATTGATGCGCACCATTAAAACTGTCGTTTTCTAGTTTGAAACTTAATTGCAATTGTCATACCATGTATAATAGTGTCCATATAAAAGCAGTTAAAAGTACTATTCCCTCAGTTATTCTTCCTATCAACTTGCCTCGTACTAAAGTATTTTCCCTACTCATAATAAAAAATTTCATTGTAAGCGAAAAACCGGGAATATCTATTGCATTTGTTTTATTCAAACTTTTGAAGGAGATTCAGTCCAATGAGTTTCTCTCATTGCCCCTTTTTATTTTATTCTAGGATTAAATATTGTTGTGCTAGTTACAGCTTCCTCTACTAGTTAGTTCCTTGCCTAGGCAGCGCAACACCAGAAATGATGAAAGAATATTTAATATTCTTTTTACTATTCAATTTTTTCACTTTGAACACAGGTGATTATAATGAGCGAATTAAAAAAATAGAGACGGCTATAATTTTACTTATTATATATTTCTTTTCAGATGCTGCGGCATGCATGGATGGTTGGACGTCCTACAAAGATGAGCGATGTATAAAGCAATTCCCCAATTTTTTGAGCTATGAGGACGCCAAAGACCTTTGTGCGTCGCAGGGGACCAATGTCTCCAAATCGTCATTACTCCAAATAAAGGAATCGAACTTTCAAGGCTTTATAGAAAGTTTTTCGCGGGAAATATTTTATTTCGTTTGGCTCGGTGGAAAATTTAATTACGATGCGAACCAGTTTCAGTGGGAAGACGGAGAACCTTTAGAATACACAAATTGGTTAGAGGGTCATCCAAGAAACGACTCAGTTATAGAAACATGTATTCAGCTGAGACCAACACATGTCAGGAATTCTGTCACATCCGTAGGCAAATGGGTGAATGTCGATTGTCAAAAACAAAATCTTGTCATTTGTCAGATGCCCTCATCATATACACTTCCTGGTGCAATTGAAGAATTGAACAAAATACGAATACAACACGAACAAGATATTAATGTACTAAAAGAAATTATTGAAGTATACCAGAAAAATATTCTTTCTCTTCAGCACCAGGTTGCCGTACTTTCATCCAATTTGGAGGTACTAAGCCAAAACGCTATAACCAACGTGAGATTTTCTGGAGTGGAAGCAACTGTTATATATCGGAGACCCGGCTATGTAGACACGTCAGGTTATGTTATCACTGGGGTTATAAATCATAATAGCGATGATTATGTGGATGATTTAACTAGACGGAAAGTAGAAAAGTTTGTTAATGGAAGTTGGGTTACTGTTGACTTTACTTGAGAGCTAGAAAGGATTACCAGGACGTATTTATTGTATTGGTGTTAACATCAATTCTCCGAATAACAAGAATACACGTTCGTTTAATAAGTTGAGTAAAATAGACTTACGTTAGTTATCAAACGGAGAAGCAAGATACACACTGAATCCCACATTGAATTGAAAAATTGAAGAATTTTAGAGGATAGTTAGTAGCATATCTGAGTTTATAAATTTTTCCCTATATTTTCTTTAATAGTCAAATTTAAAAAACATACTATGTATTTTCGTGTATACTGCAAAAAGAATTAATAAAATTTATTTCTTTGAAAATTGAAGAATTTTATATTAATATTACTGACATATAGTGTATTTTATATGACTGCTCTCGTTAATAAGTAATTACGTCGACTGTTTAGTACCCATGGCTGGTCACGTCTTGCGTGATTATTTTGATTTCATTCTATTAATAATTATTTGATCTGTAAGTGTGTTTTGTATCTGAATAATGATCATAAAATGTACTATTGCTTAATTTGTTGATGAAAAAACTTTGGTTATTAAAATATACTTATAATTTGAATAAGTAAAAGCGGGAAACAGCATTGCTTTTTGCTTCAAAACAACAGTAAAATGGTTATATGGTGGATGTGGAACCTTTTTGCTTCACTACATTAATTCAGAAGGACACAATAATTGATAAAATCATAATGAAAAATTAGCACTTAATTATTAGCGTCAAGTTGTTCCTCATTGGCGACAAAACAAGTCACAAGCATGCAGTTTTGTGTACCGAAACAGTCTTGTGTTTCGGTACACAAAACTATTACAATGCAAGTGTTACAATTTGAATGAGCAATTGAAATAGCATTATACATTCGCTATCAGTGCATGCATCAATTATTTGACTGACCTAATTTCTGTTATCACACTGATAAATTATGGTCGGACAGAATGTATTGAAAGATTCTGCGTATGTATGTATGTGTATTACAGCGAGGTTGACACAGCGATTCCCAGTTTCGCTTAAAAAATTTTGCACAACACTTTGACGTAGTAAGTCAGCTTTAATGAACATGCATATATGTAAATATTATGTATAAAGGATATCTCAAACGAATATCACTTCACTCTGGATATACATAATCTCAATATCCCCAAGTTAAGCTCTGCAATTAGTTTCACATCATCTCTGAATGGAGCTCCACTCCAATGTTATGCAATGCCAAAGCTAGCACAGTTGGAAATTTTATTTTTCAATTTACGTCAGCAATGTCCAGAGTAGATTGTAAACGTTTCCAAGAAAACGGTGGCATGTTTAATTTAAAATGAATTTAAATGAATATCACATTTTTTTGTAAACTTCAGAACCTTGTCTCTTCCGCGATGTCAATCCAATTTTTTAATTAAGCATGGTTTGATGTTTACGGAACCCAAATTCTGGGGATGTACTCCTGTAGGATTGAGACAATCGTAATTATATCACTTGGTTTCAGTCTACAATTAAAATTTGGATATTCAAAGATCAATGCATAACGCTTCCGGGTTTGGTGCTTATGTGTGGTGATGTCATAAAGTATTATAGTTTGGGTATAAAAGCTGCCTAATACCAATTTTCGGTCATTCCTTACCACAACACTCACAACAAACACTCGTTCAAAACAACGAAAGGATGAAGCCAATCTACCTGTTCCTGTTGCTAGTCTCAACGTGCACTGCAGAAACAGGTAATTTTACTAATTCAATGTACTGTATTGGGGTTTTTTATTTTATTTTTGTATTTTGTGATCTAGATGCAGTTACTTGTGATGACGGATGGGCCCCTTACAAAGATGAACTTTGTATCAAAATCTTCCCCAACTTACTCAATTTCCAAGAGGCCAAGAATTTCTGCTCATCGCAAGGCAGCGGTTAATCTATGGCGTCGTTAGTTCTCGTCAAGGAACTTGAGTTACAAGACTTTCTAGTAACTACTACGTAAGACATTTATGATTTTGTTTGGCTGGGTGCCAAATTCAACAACGCATCAGAGCAGTTTCAATGGATTGATGGAGAACCATTAACGTACACCAATTGGTTAGCCGGCTATCCAAGGGACGATGCTGTTACCGAAACATGCATTGAGTTAAGACCACCAAATTCTAAGACCTCTATCAACACTGCAGGCAAATGGGCAGACGTAAATTGTCAAAAACGAAATCTTGTAATATGTCAACGCGCGTCATATTGGTCACTTCCTGATACAATTGAAGAATTAAAAAGAGTCAGGAAACAACATGAAGAAGATGTAAATTCTTTGAGAAACATTATCGAAGAAAACCAGAAATTCATTTTGGCAACATTTACAGCCATACAGAACCATCTTGTCATAATCAATATGACCATTGAAACTGATAAAAATGAGGCGTCACAGAAGATAAGCTCACTAAACTCAGCGGTATCCAACTTGCAAAGTGGCATTCAGCAAACAAACCAAAAGCTGACTGCCACTACATCTAACCTGGACTCATTGAAACAAACAGCCGTAACCAATGTGAGATTTGGACCGAAGCAAACCGAACATATTTGGCGAGACCCTGGCTATCAAGATACATCAGGATATCTTATCACTGGCGTTTGGAATGTGGATAGAGATTCAACTGTAGACTACATTGACAGAAGGAAGATAGAAAAGTATATAAATGGAAACTGGGTTGCAGTTGGCTGGTAAGCTGCATTAAAAACATGTACACAGTATTTATATTTCTTTCAAGTAAATGCTTTTAATTTCACTGTAAAGTTGAATGTAATTCAGATAGTATTCATCTCCTTTTGTTCATTATACTAAATGTAAACTTCTACTGAATCGTCAATAAAAAATTTCAAAATAATCGACATGTAATGATGAGTGCGACTGATCGTTCATATTTTCTATAAGTTGAATTTAATTATTAATAAAGTAACGATCTTCATATAGGAATACCGCAGATATTTTAAATTCATCGGTAGTAATGACATTAATATGCCAAAGGTAACTAATGTTTGATTAATCCCATTTGTATTTTGAGTTTTAATCTGATAATTATTAGTATGCTAGAAAACACTTAAATATTAAGCGAAGTATGCAATATTCATAATATTGGTGCTTCGTTTCACATAAAAATGTACCTGGGAATGATTGTTAAGATTATTAATAATGGAGTGACAATTCCGATCCGAGTCTGATATCCGTCCATCAAATGCAATCAGTTGATATTGATATTTTTTAATTGGGATGGTATCAATATAAAAAGAAAGCGTTGACTTAATACGCAAAGTATTAGTCATTATACCTAGGGGTGGTGTTTTCGAGTAGTGGGGTTTTTTGCAAAGCAGCCAAACAAATGAGACAGAAAGGCACTGCCGCTATGAGTATGGTATGGGAAATATTAACATCAGGAAAAATCAATTCTTTTTTAAGTAAATGTAGACTTTTCGATTCCATTGCAGCTTCCGTGCCATTATATGCTTCTCACATATGGAGCCTACGTTATATACCGTTAATGGAAACATTGCAAAATAAATTTCTGCGCAGAGTTTTGGGTATTAGCAGATATGTACCAAATTATGTCTTAAGATTAGAAACAGGAAGAGTGTGTTTAAAATTCAGAATACTAAAACAATGCTTGCTATACTGGTTAAAACTGTTAGAGATGGATGAAGGTCGCTACACAAAAATATGCTTTCTAGAAATGCTACAACAAGCAAATAATGGTAGACAGGGCGACAAATATAACTGGGTTTGGCAAGTAAAAGCTCTTTTAAATGAAGTGGGATACTCCTTCCTAACGAATATTAACGACCCTTTGGAATTTAGTCGACACATAACTCCTTGTCTAATAGCTGTGTTCGACCAGAGTAGACAGCAGGATATTGCCAGAGTGCGAGAGTCAGAGAAATATAAATATTATATGGACCTTGTCAATGAATTGCCTCTCCCTGCAAAATATCTTTGTTTTGACTTATCCAATGATAAAATGAAAGTTCTTGCCCAAGCAAGGCTAAACAGGAACTATTTCTTTTTAAATAACTATAAACATGAATTTGAGCTAGATTCTTGCAGCCTATGCAATGAGGAAGGTGAGGTTGACATGGAGCACTTATTATTAAAATGTGTATTTAATCAAGGTTCTGCCCGAGGTTTAATTAACGACAATAAAATCATGCCAAATCAAAACAATGAATATTGGCCAAGATTACTAAATTGCGACTGCAAAGAGTTAGCCGTCCACACTTTTCATTTCATTTCAAACCTCTTCAAAGCTAGACAACTCACACTGTCAAATTAAAAATCCACCAAAGGAGATTTTTGTCTGAGCCCCATTAGTTCCAAAATAATCGATAAAATAATAAACTGAAGTATTGTACCCAATTTTAGTTTATCTAGCTTAAATATTTGTTATTTGCTAAAACGATTCTGTTGAGTTTACTTTCTCTCAGCGTTTGAGTACTAAAAATTCTGTTAAACATGTTTAGGCATTTTATATACCGAGAATTGGAAATAGTAGCTTATAATATTACAGTCAATATCTTCTACCTAAATATATTAAAATAACCGTTAGTATAAAAAAATAACTGTTGGTAATTATTATGATCAAGGTGGCAGTGATCATAACTCTCCTGGTAATAAT